>JABUQX010026343.1:7500-15000 GCA_015478945.1 Trachelipus rathkii
CATATATAAAGAAATATAATAGTATAGAAAAAGAGACGTAAGAAATCAAAATTCACACGCAATCGCCAAAAATAATAACCCTGTTTTTGCTAAAACCCTTAAAACCCCACCCTCTACACCCGTGGAAAAATGAAAGAATAACTAATATTAGTATATAAGTTATACAATAAAAGATAGGAGTACTAGATAAATTTGAAAGGCAGATTCGCATAAGTAAAATACGGAAAGCCATAATATAATAATAGAAAAAAATAGGTAATGCATATTTTATTTATATATTTTGATATTGTATTATTTAATATTCGGAAAAGAAAGGTAGAGTAGAAAGATGTAAAGAGAAGAAAATAAGAAAATTACCAGAAGAACACCCATCCGTAGCATACCACCGGTCATCCCCAAAATACAAATCCCTCTCTCGTCATAAAATACAGTCACTCGTCGTATGCAATAAAGAATAAGTTAGGAATAAACAAGAAATTGAAATATGTGACTACAGAGTATATCAAGAAAACTTTAATATTCCAACATTTATTAAAAATTAAAAACTAGCTGAACTTTTTTATGGAATTATAAACTAAAATATTTATTGTTTTATTTATACCAGATAGATTATCAACAGTCAAATAAGAAAAAAAACATAGGTATTAATTAGTTATTATATACCACTTTTCCACTGTTCATGAAATTATATAAGCACGTTCAACAATAAATTTGAGTTGAGGAAAATAACCGACTTTCACATGATTTGATTGTTAATTACGACTGAATATTTTTAATAAATTTAAGGTCCAGTTTCAAAGAGAGCTAAGAAAAGTAAGGATATTGCAAATTTGCAATGAATGCAGCGTGTCACATTCGTAGGGCTGTTCAAAACCCAAAAATTGCCACTGGTGATTTGCAACCAGCCAGAATTAGATAAAGTTAATAATTAATAAATGGCGAGGTTAATAGGATTCAGTGGAAAAGGGTTTTTCTGCTTTCAAAGTTTTATTAAATATTTGCAAGTGAAATAAATGGTATGACAGATGATGATAATCAATTTTATAATTAGCAATAATGACACAGTATTTAAATTTTATAAACACAAATTAATACAGGCCCATATTTAAAGATATATCATCGGCAAATCAGCGGCTAAATGATAAAATGATTAAGGCACTGAGCATTTTTTGAGTTTATATGCTGGCCTGAGTTTGGTATACAAATTCGCTGTTGTTTACGTGGGCAAGTTAGCTGATATTGATATAACAGATAAGAGAGTTCACGAATAGTATTTATAAAATATTGATTCAATAAAACGTGAATCTATGGGAGAGATGCTGCGAAGCATCCTCCTGCCACATTCTCTCTTAGTGGACTCTGTCGGTGCAGGGCGTTTGATCCCCTCTTCCACCTTGCATTTCAAAATCTCTGGCCCTCCCCTATTGGCTGGCACAAAATATAACAATTTTAAATATAATAGGCGGCATTGTTTGTATGTGAAAATGCAATGGTTGTTTGTATGTGAAAAATTTGGAAAATTTGTTCACATCGTAGATATTTTATATGTTTAAAATGATATATATATATATATATATATATATATATATATATATATATATATATATATATATGTATATTATATATATATATGTATATATATTAGTGTATATTTATTATTATAATTATTATTATTAATTATTATTATTATTATTATTATTAATTATTATTATGTATTATTATTATTTATTATTATTACTTATTATTAATATTTATTTATTATTTATAAGCATTATGTTTATTATTTTTATTATTATTTTATTATTATTATTATTATTATTATTATTATTATTATTATTATTATTATTATTATTATTATTATTATTATTATTATTATTATTATTATTATGTATTATTATTATATTAATTATGATTATTATTATTAAAAAGAAGGCCCAGCCTTACCGCCCCATTAGTATACCTTTAAGTGATAAACCCGTCCGCAGTTCAGGAAAAAAATCCACCCTAAAGGGCTTCAAGGGACTGCGACGTACCCTCACTATGGCATCTCGGCAATGTGGGGTTCATCCCCTGGAACAAAAGCCAGCAAAAACCATACCTCACTTCACCAAACCCCGCCATTCACCACTATTATGCACCTTTCTTCTCGCCATAACTTGGCCAAAACTCATCATTCAACATCCTTACCTCCAGCATTGCAAGACACATTTAACTAGCTCATCCACTTTTCTCGTCTCCGGCAGCTCGGTACGAATTCCCAAAACGCACTGCCAACCACTATACCCCGTTTAACCATACCGACTAATACATCTCCAGATGGTAACCTAAGAGAAATGTGGAATCAGACGAACAAAGTAAGAACATAAACATGCTTTCGCATCAAAATATATGAACCTGGGAAATGAGGACCAAGAATCGGGAGAAAGTAGTCTTAGTAGTGAAGATGAAATAAACTATACAGATGATGAAGTGGAAACAAATCCAGATGAGGAACAGATAAATGATGAAAGAGAAAATGAAAGAATTGGTAATATTCAAAATCCAACACAAGAAGAACCAAATAACAATGACGAGAGTGAAGAAGAATTGTTGGTTAAAATATCCCATTATAGGGAGGAAGATATACATCTAGGAATAGAAAAAAGGTTAAGAATAAACAAGATCAGTAATTACAGGCTTCTAAATAAATATGCAGGAATTGCTGACAGAATGCTTCCCCGGATTATACCACCAAATTGTGATATCACTGAAATAAACCGGCTATATTATGCTACTGCTAGAGCAATAGCGGACACATTAGGAATTAAAACCAAAGGAACTATAAAAACAAATAGAACTAAACAAAGAGAAATAAAACCACCCTGGAAAATCAGAATGGATAAAGAAATAGAAAACCTAAGAAAAGAAATATCAATGCTGTCTGCATTCCAAAATGGAGAAGTTACTGCCACCACCACAAGAAGAAAAGTGCAGAATTTACTATATAGAGAGAGGGTGGAAAATGGGGACCCACTTGTGCATGCAATTAGAGGAAGGAAACTAATACTAGCTGCAATGGTTAAAAAAAGACAAAGATATGAAAAAACAGAAAAAGAAAAAATACAGAATAGAATATTTAGAGAGGACCCGGCAAAACTTTATAGAGAATTAAGGAAGGATACGATTAAAGTAGAAAAACCACCACCTAAAGAAGAAGTTGAGCGATTTTGGAAGGAAATTTATGAAAGTGAAGTTAATCCTAATAATGAGGCCGATTGGAAAAGAGAAATGGTAGACAACCCCCAAATAACAGCGATCATACCAATGGAAGGTGGAAGAATCACAGAAAATGAAGTAAAAAGTACTATTAAAAGGAGTGGAAGTTGGAAAGCACCAGGCAAAGATCAAGTACATAATGTATGGTTAAAGAAACTAAAAGTACTAATAAAACCTCTAACAGAGAGTTTTAACAAACTAATAGAAAAACAAGAAGAAATTCCAGAATGGCTCACTAGTGGAATTACATCATTAATCCCAAAAAATGAAGAAACAGAATTAGCGAGCAAATACCGCCCAATCACATGCTTACCAACCATATATAAAATACTTACTGGAGTCATGGCGAAAAGGGTAGCAACACACCTAGAAGTAAACGACATAATTAATGAAGAACAAAAAGGTTGCAGTAAAGGAAGTTATGGAACAAAGGATCAATTATTAATAAACAAGATGATTATGGAAAATAGTAGAAAAGGGCAGAAACATCTCAGTATGGTATGGATCGATTACAAGAAGGCATACGATAGCGTCCCTCATAAGTGGATTAAGGAAGTACTTAAGATCTACAAAATTAATGACCTGGTTGTAGACTTCATAGATGAAGCAATGAAGAAATGGAGGACAGACCTGGTACTGCCGTATGAAAAAGGACAAATAAAAATAGAAGGAATAAAAATAAAAAGAGGTATCTTTCAAGGAGACTCTATTTCCCCGCTATTGTTCATACTGGCTCTCAATCCCCTAAGCACACTAATAAATAACTTGGAAAATGGTTATAGAATTAATTCAATGAGAGAGAAAAAGGCAAGAAAAATATCACACCTTTTCTATATGGATGACATAAAATTATATGCTCCAAATAAAAAGGAATCGGAAAAACAGGTAGAGGTTGTAAAGCGATATTCCACAGATATATGTATGGAATTTGGGTTAGATAAGTGTGCATTTGTAAGTCTAAAAAAAGGAAGAAGAACAGAAGCTGGTAACATAAGGATAAATGATACGGAAATACGGGAATTAGAACAAGGCAATACTTACAAATATCTAGGAATTGAAGAGTCTGATGAAATAGAGTCAAAAAAGATGAAAGAAAAAATAACAAAAGAATATATAAAAAGAATGAAAAGCATTTTAGAATCAGAATTAAAACCAAGAAATAAAATTATCGCCTTAAGAACTCTGGCAGTCCCCGTCCTCACATACAGCTTTGGTATAATAGATTGGTTCCAACATGAGATAAATGGGATAGACGTAAAAACAAGAAAAATGTTACATGCCCATAAGATAATCTACAAAAACCAATGCATGCCAAGGATTTATGTGCCTAGAAATGAAGGAGGAATGGGAGTTCCACAAATGGATAGAATATATAAAACAGAAATCATAGGTCTAAGTAAATATTTAGAGAGTAGAGAAAGTAAATTTATGAGATGGGTGTATGAGCACGAGATGATGAAACCCCCAACAACATCAAATACAAAAAAAGAAAAGGATTACCTGGAAGGAGTAGAGATTGAGGTAGGAGAATTCAGAAACATAACAGAAGTAGGAAAGAAAATAAAAGACCTGAAAGACAAATACAAGCAGGCAAGAATAAATAATGATATCACCAAATGGAAAGAGCATGTATGTGGAAAACACTTCAGGATAGATGTACTGGACCAGATCTACATCGATAAGGAACATACAGTGGAACCGTTAACAGGAGGATACCTAAAAAAAGAAGACGAGAGAACACTAATAGCGGCACAAGATCAAATACTAAGAACAAAATGGTTCAGGAAAAATATAGAAAAGGAGGAAATCACGGAAATATGCAGAATGTGCAAGGATAAAACAGAGACAGTAAACCATATTTTGACAGGATGCGACACACTGATACAAATGGGATTATACACAGATAGACATAACACAATCTGCAATATGATTCATTTGAAATTATGCCAAAAATATAATTTTGAAATAGATACCGATAAATACTGGCAGCACAACCCAGCCACAATAATAGAAAATGAGGAAGCCATAATCCTATACGACCATACAATACCAACATCTATACCTACACCACATAACCGACCAGACATAATAGTAAGAGAAAAGAGAACACAGAAATGTTATATCATAGAGATTGGAATAAGCAGGGACAATAGAGTAACATTATATGAAAGAGAAAAGGAAGTAAAATATGTAAGATTAAAGTATGACATAAGAAGAATGTGGGGGGTGGAGGAGGTGGAGATTATACCAATAGTTGTTGGAGCAACTGGAGTGGTGAAGAAGAGCATGACCACATACGCAAAAAAGCTACCTAACATCGTAGTTAAAGATGTGGTCATGGAAGTGATAAAGAAAAGCCTAGCAATCCTAAGACTCGTGCTAGGGAGTACCTAGAAATCCTTCATACCTTAGGTCCAAGGTTTGGACCAGGATGAAGGATTAAAACCTCTAAGTAGAGAAGGAAAAAAAAAAAAAAAAAAAAAAAAAAAACAACAAAAGTTATTTAAATGTTCTGAGTGCAGCTATGAAAGTAATTATAAAAATATTTAAAAAAAACATTTGCTTAAGCACGTAAGTATGTAAGTAACCCCTTAAAAGGGAGAAATAAATAAATAAAATAATAATCATCATTAGTAAGAAAATGTTCCAATTTGCAAGTCCTTCTTAGATGATAAATTCTCATAAATAAATCATTCTTTTGTACAAGATTTTTAATTTCTTTACTAATGGATTAATTTACTTTAAAATGTTAATAAAAATATTATCGAAAAACCAAAGAATTTGCGAGTCACAATCGAAAAGTTTCGTTCACGAAACATTAAATAATTCGTAAGTTTAAATCGAAGAAAACATTTAAATAATTGTAATATAAATCTATTAATATTTCATAGGAAGGAGTAAATAATTTATAAGTTTAAAAGAAGAATATTTCCTTTGGGGCTTATACTAAAAGTCACAAGTCTAATTAATTAACACAAGTCACGAATGAATAATTTATTATATTTAATTGAAGAAAAGTTTGAAATTCTTTATTAAATTCGATACCTTAATTAAACCTTAAAATTTAAGTGAAATAAATTGAGGAAAATTCTGCTACAAATAATTAAATTTAAGCAAAATCGAATGAGGCAATGAGACTTCAAAGCTTATCGGAAATAAATTCTTGAATGAAAATCAAAGTTTAAAACGAAACTTCAAAACCTTTAGCTAATAAATTCCAATTACTATAATGTAAAGTCCTAAAGATTGTAGTACAAATGTTCCAAAATAACTTAAAAAATTGCTGGTGTCAAAATACAAAAAAATGATTATAAATCAAAATGTATTCTGAAAATAATTAAAGCCGATGATATATCATAATTACTGCTGTTTAGCTAGAACGTAACAAAATCCAGACTTTGTTAGGGAAAGTGGAGTCTATAAAATTTTCACCTTTTAATGAGACAGTAAATCTATAAGAATGTTAAAAGCTCAATGTAAATTCATATTTAAACACAAATGTGAGGTAAAGGTTCCTAAAACCTTCTCAATGTTCTTTATAAATGAACACAAGGCACTGATACGAACTCTCCATTTATCCTTTTTACATATCGACCTTGGAGAATCTTCAAAAGATTTTAAATTAATCATCATGAACCAGGAGTTAAACGTAACCTATACCATCAGAACCATAAATGGAAATTTGAAGAATTTTGTTGCAAGACATGATCTTAGGAAGGTATCAGAAAGGACGTGAAGAAGATTAACAGGACAGATTACAACTACTATGTTTTGTTTTAAGAGAACGGTGATTAATTTTTAAATAGATTTACGAGTAGTATCATTACAGGGTGGATATTATTAAGAAGTAATATGGATTGTAGTTATTATGAAAGTGAAAAATATCGGGTATTAAACAAAGCATTAATAAGTATAGTAGTATCATAATCGAAATAAAATCGTCCACGCACCAGACTGAACCAGCACCTCACTTTTTGATCGTTTTGTTGTAGATGGAATGCAATTTTACAAATGATAAAAGTTGTCAATCGCAGTGAAATCGAATGTGGGAGTTTATCACGTGCATCAATAATATCAAAAAGGAAATATTTATGGAAATTTTGTAGAGGAGAGAAAGAGAAATTATGATCTTTTATTGAATTTAAGTAGCCGAATAATTTAGCGAGAAGAAAAGGATTTGACGAATTTCCATCTAAGTATGACGAGGAAAATTTTGACGACTGGAACATTGAACTGACTCGACAT
>JABUQX010026344.1:0-52169 GCA_015478945.1 Trachelipus rathkii
TTATATTATATAATATAATATAATAGAATATATATAATATATAATATATATATAACAAACTTTATATAGAAGGAATATATTTGTTATAACAAATGTAGGATATAATATATTAATATTATAATATATATAATATTTTATTTATATTAATATATATTATATATATTAATCTATTAATAAATATAATGATTAAATATTAATATATATATAATATATATATTTATTATATATATATATATATATATATATATAACAATTATGGAGTGTTTAATAAATTATTATAAACTAACTATTATAACTATATATATATATATATATAATATAAATACCGTAAAATACTTTTTTAAAATATATTAAGTATATAATATATATACATTATTGATATCAATCACTCATTATAATAATTGACATCAATTCTCTTACTCCATCATACCTAACAATATCAATAGGTATATGTTTCTACAAAAGTCTTTCCTCATATATTCACCCAGGTATTAATATTATAGAGATAGCGAAGTCCTATTATATCTGGTATATCTAATAATATAAAGGAAAAGATTACGAAATCTATGACTGTATATTTAAGATAAAAAGAAAAGCCCAATCATTCCCTCAAACATCCTCTACACCATCGCTGCCAGTCCATTATTAGAATAAGTTTCAACAGTTGGTTTTTTTCAAATAATATTTGAATTTTGGATCTCTGTTTAAACACCATGTTCATCCTATAACTGGTACTTTTAGGGATAAAATTATAAAAATACAAAATATTACATCTCTTTTACCACCTAAAACAAAACAATCATGCACCAAGGATTCGTTATTTCTTGATAGAATTCTCTTCGTCATCTGACAAATAAGTAAAAGTTTAATCAGTTGCGGATAAATTTGTGCATTTACTTACCGCTTCATAGTTCAAGACAAATAAATATATTATAAAATTTGATGCTAGGCAATTGATGAGTGATAATAAAAACTGCTGAAATAAATGCTTCTCCAACTTAAAGATTCTTTTCTGTTAGTAATACCCCTCCTAATTTAAAAACACTGAATATATATTATATATAAACTATAAGATCTAATATAACGTAAAATATATAATATATAATAATTATTACTATTATATATATATATTAATCTTTATATTTTATATTATATAAATATATATACCTATATATGATCTAAAAATATATATTGGTTTGCAATAATAAAGAATTGCCTTATTACTTGAACTGCACAATCTAACCATCGAGCTAAGAGGGTTTCTGTCAATCTATTGTCCTCGAGTACCGTGCAACCTGAATTCAGGTTTGGTCTAGCAATGAGTTTGGTAACAGAATATATAGAGAGATAACCAAATGGATGATAATACTACGAGTTACCGCAGTCACTCAAAAATATCAACTACTTTACTAATTTATTAATAAAAGTATACTTTTGTTTATCACGAGGAACGTGGCCACGTGATATATTATGTTGGAATCTCGTCGGAAATCGGCGAGAAGTTATTAACACATCCCATAGGTCATATATCCTCTCCACTATATTAAATAATACCCCTCACAAAAACCCGTTCAAGCTTATTTATTTTATTTATATAAATCACTGCTTTAGCGCCATCTTCGTAACTTAACCTGCAATCTTTTTCTGACTCATTTCCATAGATACTACTACTTAAGCCATTATCTTCTTACTTTTTGCGAGACTTCCTTTCGCATTATTTACCATAATACATCTTAAAGTCATAATAAAAGAGCACGGATTAGTTATACAAATCCAACCTTTTCTTCGGTCCTTCCCTAAATCCGATCAGCACTATTCCCAGCACATCTTCGAGCTTCCAATAGTCCTTGTCGCGTCATGGCCATTTTAAATATGTAAGTAATTATAGATAATAAGCACTACATCGTATTCATAAAAATAAATAGATAATAAGAAAAAAAAAAGATTGATGGCACATGTTTGGCTTTTTTGGACCTAAATTTGGCAGTTCTTTAAAACTTAAATTCCTTATGGTTTTAATTGTAATAATATAATAATAATAATAATAATATCAATAATGAAAAAATTATACTATCTACAATATATGCATTATTACACATTATATCACGCTTAACCAACCGAGATCATCCATAAAAACATTATTATTTAAAATCCTATCATTGATGACTTCTACTATACTCACTCGAAGTTGAATCTCGTGAGTATTATTCTCTATTTTTATATCAAGTCTAATTATTTAATTCACAACATCATTATGAATACTTACATTAATATTATTATTTATTATAGCGATTTCAGGTACTTTCACATCTTTTATCAATCAATAAATACTCTTAATCTCTATTATCCATACGAGATACAAAGAAATCAGATTATAAATCAAGTTGGATAGAATCATGAAGGATAAGTTTAAGTCTAAAAATGATGTTTGTATTGTATATCCTTCTTTCAACCTTTAGTTGTATTTAATATTTGGCCACGTATGTGTAGTGTGGTGGGGGTGGTACCGCCCGTCAAGCGCAGCTGGTTCATGCGGTAGTGTGTTTGTTTGTTTGCTGAGTAGCGTAGCGCACCTTGTCAGAATAAACCAGTATCTTTAAAGACTTCTATATTCCTCATTATCATGTGCTCAGATACCTATTTCACTACTCGTCTGCTAATAGTATATATCAATTAACACAGTAAACAACATACCTTCATTAGTCACCTATGAACATCTCACACAATCAAGGAATATTTAATAATTGCAACTGCCATCTACTCAACCATTATTCAAACAACTTTAAACTACACAGATTCAACATCACTGTTTCCCTCTTATCTTGCCACTATAGATATCCGATATATTATATGATAACTATAACGATATTGTTACTACTCAGTTCGCTTACATCATAAATAATATCAATCTAACAATATTTATGTCACATATAATATATATTAATCATAATATACCCTATAGAGCTCAGGACTCCTCCTCTGTAACTAACCTAGATCTAACTTACTCTTAATTTACTACATTTAACTTTATTAAACAAGAACTTTGGTGATACACATCTACTCAAATTTCAACTCTCTTCAGAATCACCACTACAAATAAACTAAAATATCTCATTCGTCTCCGTAACATTAAGGAACGTGCAGGCTCCAGCTCTCCCACTAACTTGCTTCCATGTAGTCATTGCCATCAACTTCACTAGCCCCTCTTTTACAAAAAAATACTTATAAATAAATAAAAAAAATAAACTATAATTGAAATTAAAAGTATAAATAATCATTTAAATATTCTTCTATCTTAAATATAGATATATATATATATATTACTCAGTACGTCTGTCCAACCTAATCAACAACTCAATTTTCTATTCTATTAACCCTCAAAGCCTATATGTATAGCAAGATATTATATTAATACCAGGGAGTAGACACGATAAACATGCCACAAAAGCTCATTCATAAGTAAATAATATATATACATACTTATTACATAACATATATAATTATATCTTATTCCAACACTTATTATATATAATATATCTAAAATTCTTCAATTTATTCTTACACACGCTTAATTTATCAGCTCATTATCACATTAAAGTCTGTTTCAATAGTATATTCCAATGCTATGTCCTAAAGGGCGTAACACCGCATAATCAACGCTGAATATAGAATTCGAACGCCTCAAATCACTGCTCGACAACATTATATAAATAGAGGGAGTCTTCGCGCTAATTATAAATCTGTTACCCATTCTGTCAAATCGCCTGTTGCAACAAATGCACTACAAATTGAGAGAAATCCTAAATAATTAATATAATTTTAATAACACAAATACAAATAAAAATGACTAATATAAAACTGTAATACATAAATGAAACATATACGAATATGTAATTTGAAATCAACTAGATCACACGAAAAAAAGTAGCTACCTTATAATAGATTGAGTTAGGTTTTCATTCTCTTTACCGTGTATAGCAGCGAAATTCTTCCAAATCAAACAAAGTGTTTTACGCGAAACTTGCCAATAGATTATTAGAATTTAGAAATGCAGACAAAAATAAAACCTCAAACCAAGTTACTGGTTGAATATTATATAAATTCACACTGAGTGAAAGACATGGGCCTGCATAATAGAGATCAACAAAATCCTCTGATTTTACATTTCGTCGAGAGAGTTTATATCAACAAATGTCTATATCTATGTTCAGAAAAGACCTTTTGTCCTTTATATATCTGCCCTACTTCACTCATTAATTTACAGTGATATATCACGATGCCAATCCAATGGTTATACAATCCGTAAATTATTATGTTTCTCACCTGTAAACAACTATTTCTGTATAACTTACCAACTACTATACATATAGTTTGCAATTATAACGTAGTCCCCTCACCATAGTTATACATTAAAAACGCTCTTCACTTAACTATCCTCACATCTATAAGGTAGACATACTATATTTTTTTCGGTATGTTTGTACTTCTATTTAGGTATTAAAATATAACATACCGATTTCGTGTCTCGCTATTACATCTTGTAATTACAGTTTATATACTTCATATAAAGTAGAGGTACTCTATATTTTAATATTGTTTCTCTCTCCAATCCCTTGTGTTCTAAAACTAATATAATTTATACCCTTTAACCAATAAATTCGTTAGTTTATCTCACACAAACTATCCAAGCTTCACCAGTTCAAGTCCACTTATCGATGATGGTTACGTTCACCGTTATATACCGAAACGTTCATTTATAGTAATAGTGTTTGCAAAAAATTATGCTTCATCACATATATATATATATTATAATCATCGCCTCCATTCCTTGAGATTACATTTATTCACTCAAGTAATAATTATTACAACTATAATATACACTATTGCTAAGGGATTTTAACATATAATCCTTCATAACTTCCTCACACAACTACCTACATTAATTGAAACCTTACCTCTACCTCTATATTTAGATAAAATACTTCATTTATTCAAGGCCAAGAGACAAGACATCATTCATTTAATACATTTGCACAATAATCACCTGTTAAACGGAAAATTACAAAAAAAGTGGGATAATATCGAGACAATCGCCGCCAACTCTGCTCATGCCAGACCCAGCATGTCACGTGTTAGCTAAAACTCCAGTATAGAACGAGCGGAAATAGTTTCACATGTTTGCTTTTATTTTGCTTCAAAGTGAATCCAGTCTCAACTCACGATAGCGATTATATTTTTAAATACAAATAAAAATTTCCTCCTTGCCATTACATATTTAATATAGCTTAAGTTATAAGAAATATTTTACTGATTAAGGTTAATTTACAATCAAGAAGGTAATATTTAAAGTCTCCGCCCGCTACCCCCCACACCCTGTGCCTCAACGAGTCCCGAGGCGAATGCTCTCTGACCGGTTCTAAATACATTTTCGCATAACTACTTTTTAAAGAGTATCCTCTCATTTTAGTCTATTATTAACTAAAAATAGAAATACTAGAATTTCCTCTCATATTATCTGGCCATACAATTCTCTATGTATCTTCTTCGCCGACAGATTCTTGCTTCGCGAATCAACAGTCAGAGAGAAAAAATTCATATTCGCTATTTGTACAAATTGTCTCCGCTATTCTTATTTGATATTATCCGGTTACACTATATTCTCTTTTCACAAAGAGCAAGCTATCATTATAGCTATATAATAAATATAATATTATATATTAATTATTTTATTCTCTATTTATAATCAATAATGCATCCTTTTTAATAGTTGAGCTCCTAATTTATATAATATTCCGTCACTATTAATAATTCCAAAACATCTATATCTTTTGAGAAGACACTATATTATAAATAATATTAGTGTGCTCTTTATAGTCATATACTATACTATATGGTAACCAGTTTACCTTAACCGCCCACACACTAAGAGCGGAAACGGGAGCTCGATCAATAAAAAAATTTCATCCCCAGTATGTCTCTATATACATAACCATAAGATAGACACATTCAATCAGTCGTCGTTCTTTTTATAGCGTTCTGTATATTTGAATAAAGACGAGATAACAATACAAACCATACCTCAAAAACTATACATAGCTAATAATCAGGAAAAGCATACACATATATTGTGGAAAATGTCCATGGTTAACATTAATTTTAGTATATGCCTTACTGAAATATGGGAATACAAGAGCATATTCAACACGGTGATATATCTCTTGAGCCCACTGCGAGCTGGGTTGTCTAAGGACAATAAGTCTCGGGTCCTTCAACTGGTGTTCACCACGACATGGATTTGTTCTCGAGGCTAGGTGATCCAATATTCTGATCGTTACCCCTTCTCGTGACGAAGAGGCGCTCTACGTATACACCCCACTAGCTCTTTTCCCTAATTTAGTGATCCCGCTGAGGTGATCTCTCCACCGTATCACCTTTAATCACGTGGGTGGAGAAAAATCGCTCCCAACCAACTCCCTTCCGTGTTCTCAATCCGGTCGCCCCTCTGTAAAAGCTCCTCTCTAATCATATTGCCAAACAGCCGTAACTAAACCTTCTACAAAAATAATATATATACTAATATTAAAAAACAACATTTAAATGAACACGCGCCCCCAGTAAACCATCCATTCACAACATCAATATACTTAATGACCTTTCTAATCGAACAATATTATTCTATTTTCACTCAAACGAGTAATAATACAACAATCACATGCTTCTCTTGTGAAACTATATGAAACCATCTCTATTTCTTTTTGGAGCGAGAATCTGAGCGCGAGAAGGCGTATAGCGATATGCGAATAGCTCCCGTTCCGTCTTGATGGAGGCGATTGTAGAATGTTGAAGATTAAAACTTTGTCTAAAATAAATAGTATATAATCTTACACAACAATACCATTCTATTGTCTTTACTCCAATAATATTCATTACATACTTCCAACACCATTATCTTCTTTTTTTACTTTCGTATCTACCATATTATATCTATAATGGTACTCTAATTCCATACTTTTACCTTGTTATAACTAATTCACTATTCTGTTTCACTTAATAGTATATATAATATATCAAGCTATATAGTAACTACCTATATCCATATCACATATTTTAGATATCAGTCAATATAACAGTTAAATATATATAATATATATAAGGGATGGAGAAAAAGTACTGAGGGTATCGGGATAATTTTAATTTATTAGTGGTAATCGCACTACCCGGTATCGAAATCAAAATTACTTAAAGCTATATTAAGTAATCTATATAGAGTATCGTATATTAACAATAATGACTGCACAAATATACCTTACATAACCGACTAATACTATTAGAACCATATAAATCCCTGTTTCAATCATTTAAGTAAAATTTAAACTTAATTAATATCCCTGTCCATATATTAGTCATAATATTTTATGAAGATAAATATATATATTTAATCAATATATTAATATTAATAATTATATAATATATTATATATATAATTAATTATATATCTATATATACTTAAGATGATTCTTGTTATTTATGCGACAGGAAGTAGTGTTACAGTTGCCTTTAGAGTGATAGTTATGTATTTTAATTTTATCTTTGATAATGAGCCTAACGTAGGTTCTAACAATATCTCTCTCACATCTAACACACAAACTTTTTAATCGGTTTAATTGTAATTATTCTACTTTAGAAGGCTAAAATCATAAAGATGAGTTAAACCGATAAATTTTACCTATTATAATTTTTCTTCATCAGCAATATAGCAATAATGGCAAACAATCCATAATTTCAACAAACACTAAATCATAAATCATTATATAAGTATATAGTATTATATAATGTAATATTAATAATATAACTATGAAATGATTATTAAAAAACAATATGATAACAATCACATAATAGACATCAATGAAAACCTAAACACCTACCAACTACTACGATAAAGATATTATAGTCAAGTTATAAAAACATTACAAAAGTGACATAAGCCGTATGCAAAAATAATTATTTTGATAATTATATAATATATATATTTATATATAATATATATATTAATTTATATATATAATCTATATATATATAAAAGTCTAATCTAATTTGTTTTTAAACAGATATGATATAATACTATGTAAGGTTATTGCTTCATGCTGATATCAACTAATATTACTGCATAATACACACCAACAATAATTTCTTCTTGCATTTGCACTCATCATCTAAAAAACATATATTGTTTGATTAGCCTATATATATAAATAACTAATAATAAATTATAATAAGACTTGAACTATTAATAGTAAAAAAAAAAAGATATGTTAATAATAACCGATTCTACACAGCAGTATAAATCAATATTCCAATACATCATTTTCGAAAAACATAATATATATATTAATCTTTAATATATATAATATATATGGAACATTATCAAATAGTTAACATATCAAATGTTTTATTCCAGTTAACTTAACGTTTTTGTTTTCTCTATAATCTATATATCATTATTTCGCCATCTTTCTATGAATAATTTTTAACCCAAAAAATATATTCATTTTACTACTTGGTAATTTTTTATAATATATAAGTTTTCTTTAAAATGAATATGGCAAAAGTATCGAAAAATTAAAATGTTACCCTATGTCTACCTTATCTTTACAACCAAAACAATATCGAGCTGTGTATATATGAAGGATCACTATATAAATACACTACGATACTCCTACATTATATCACTAGATAGGCATATTAGAAAGAGCAATTCTATGCTTAGATTGAGTATAAGACAATTGGAATTCTTGAAAATTCTGTAATACACTACACACATTGAAATCATTATCTGATTCAAAAAATAAAAAGCAATTTTAGCACAATATGGATTTAACAGACAAAAACATCAATTAACTAACTGAATCACGCAATGTTCCAAAGAATACTGGTACTAATCACGAGAGCAATAATCCTACTCTTGGTGAATATAATATCTTTAACATCTAAGCTCCACCAACAACAAAAATCCCATACCACACCAGAGAGGAAGGGAGAGAAAGAGAGAGGAAACAGAGATCCAAATGTGATAGATATTCCTTAAATCGTCGTTGGTAAATTAAAACTGTTTATTTGTAAATGATAGAGGTATTTTTCGAAAAAAACATCTCACAGTATCCCTCTATAGACTTTAATATAACGTAATAATACTGCTTTTTGATATTTAGAATAATAATTCATTAAAAAAGTAGTTAAATAAAAACACAACATAATAAACTTAAGTGTACATATGTTTCATAGTTGAACAAGGTGGAGATAAAAAGAAAACAAGATAATAGCCGTTATATTTTTTTTTTTTTTAAGAAAATGATATAACACTCAGATGTCTATTCGAGTGGAAGAAAATTTCTTGCTCTACGTTTGTCTGGCGCCTCCGTTTTCAAACTCTCCCCAGATAATTCAAAAGTGCCTATAGACCTCCTGATAAAAATGAACGGCAAACGAAGATCTTGATAGTGTAGGAAAAAGACTCGTCGAGCGTAATGAAAAATTTGCGCGGATTCTTACATACATTCATGTAGCTACCTGATCAGAAGCCCTTCACGTAGTGCAAACAGCTCTTCTACTCCTATTCGAGCAACCCTCTTCTTTCACAACGTCGATATCTCGGATATTGCATAAACATCCTACAGAATATTTATTGGTTTAACCTGCAGCATACAATATTGTATGTGAACAAAAAAATTCCCGCCCGAGATTAGAAAAAGTATCATTGTGTAATATTAAAATGAGGCCCAATGCACCTAATTCTAATACACATTCCAGGTATCCTTATAATCAATCCGTACGTCGAAGATTCAGATGATTCGAGTGAAACTTAATTTAATATGCAGCAAATTGTCAAGCAAAATCATTTAAGTTATGTTGTCCAATTTTCCTGCATTCATTTACACATCAAGTCCTCTTGCAAAGGGGTAGTAGTCTTATAATATTCTGCTGATTATGACTGTTCAAAATGTATGTGGTCATTACTCGCTCTCACAAGTAGAATTCGCTGAAAACACTACTGAGAGAGAGAATAAAAGATTTTGAATATCATATCGGACAGATGTTATCATTCTAGTAACCATACTGGGTGAGGACGCCATTAAGAAATTGTTTCAACAGTCTTTGAGATAAGAAAAAAAGGGAGAAGCTATAGAGCTAATTGTTCTCCTTTCTGAATAAATACTCCCTTCCTTTCTTCGCAATAAGTTGGACATCCATTATATATGAATATAAGTATAAATAATATTAGTTTATATTATATATTAATATTTCATATATGATCTATAATAATCTCAAAACTTAGTTTATAGTATTTTGTTTCCTACTACTACTCATTACAGAGTAAATAATAACTAATTATAATATTATATATTATATTATATATTAGTATTGATTCTTGTGCCTCCGGCACCGGCTCCTGACTCGGGCTCCACCACTTGGTTGTTAATTATTTTGTATTTCAGGGTTTAGTTGCGAACAATAAAACTGTATTAATATATTGTTATCTCTTCTCTCCCCTTCCCCTTTTTACATATTTCTTATCTATTATTATTCATTATTATATTATTTATTATTATTATTAATTATTAATTAATATTATTATTATTATTATTATACTCCTTTCGACTTTCGTACTTTGTTTATTAAGTAGACTGTTCGCAATATAAGGATAATAATTTTATCACCGTTGGTTGGCCGAGCCCCAAACCGAACCTTGAATGGATGCTGTCGAGGCCGACTAAATGCCGCCGATATCGACAATGATTAGAGGGCATCATTTAATCAACGCGGCGATGGCAAGTTATTAGAGTGATCAGATGTTTTTTTCAGTTATATTGATATATACGATTGGTTTATATTAAAGGAACGTTTCATGATGTAATCTAAATGTTGGTTTGATACTCTGAGGAGGAGTGTTGCTAAAACTCTCTATAATAAATTTATTGTTGGTTTCTGAATACCCTGAGGACTTTTGGTATTTATTTGGTAAATATCTGTGGGAATATGGGCATAACGTGCGGTTTCCTAAATAGGGTTCAAGCAGGGGCCGGAGCGGGGGGGGAGGCGTTTCTAAGTTCTAACTACTAACCTCTATTAACCTTCGTCCTACGGCAAATCTACGGTAGATAGTATAATTATTTATTTTATGATTGATTACTTATTTTTTTTATTAATTTAGTTTATTTATTTGATATTTTAAATTTTTAAATGAATTTATATTTTTTATGATTCATTTTTTCGTACTAATATCAAATTCGACATTTATTTAGGTAAATATTTTGTTATAAAGATTTTTTTTTTTACTATTTTATTATTTATTATTATAATTAAATGTATTATGTAATTATTAATATTTATTTTGTTTATTACTGGATTAAATTATTATTATTTTAGGTAGTAGTAGTAGTGCATTCAATTAGTAGTATTATTGTAAGTTTTGGTTATTATTTGTATTATTCATTTATTATATTATTTATATTATTTTTATATTTTAAATTATTATTATTATTTATGGGAATTATCTATAAGAGCAAACCTTCGGGTTTATTTTTTTTTATATTTTTTTTTTATAATTTTTTTATTTTAAACTAAACTCCCTTTAAAAATAATTTAAAAAGCAATTGATTAGATACTGGCGTTCCCTTTTGTTTCCCCAAGTTTATAGAAGCGTGATATCTTCTCCTCGCTCTCTCGCCTTCTCTCTCTTCTCCCTCGACTTCTCTTCTCTCTCTCTCTCTCCGTGCCTTTCTCTCCCTCTCCTCTCCTCTTTCCTCTCGTTCTCTCTCTCTCCCGTCATCTCATCTCTAGGATTCTGACTTTTTCTCGTCTATCCATCTTCTCTTCTTCGTCTCTTCAATCCTGTCTCGCCATTCTCACTCTCGTCTCTCTCTTCTCTCTCTCTCTCTCTCTTCTCTCTCTCTCTCTCTCCTCTCTCTCTCTCTTCTCTCTCTCTCCTCTTCTCTCCTCTCTCTCTCCTCGTCTCTCTCTCTTCTTCTCTCTCTCTCTCTCTCTCTCTTCTCTCTCTCTCGTCTCTTCATCTCTCTCTCTCTCTCTCTCTCTCTCTCTCTCATCTCCCTCTCTCCTCTCTCTCTCTCTCTCTCTCTCTCTCTTTCTCTCTCTCTCTCTCTCGTCGTCTCTCCTTCTCCTCTCTTCTTCTCTCCTCTCTCTCTAATAATATAATATATATATAATATAATATATATAATATATATATATATATATATATTATATATATTATATCTATATTTATTATAATATAAATATATGTAGATATAATCAAAATAATTTTTTTTTATTTAGTCTTAAAATAGAATATAATTATTTAATTTTGTTTTACTTTAAATTTTTCGTTGCAATTTTTTTATCTTTTCCTCTTTATATAAAAATAATTAAAAGTATTTTAATTGAATAATTTAACTACTGACTGACACTGATTTGATATCAAGCGTATCCCGTGGTTCGCGGTCGGGACCGTGAACACCGGGCGCCTCCTCAAGATCCGTCTGATCCGGATCCCAACTAAGGTTCCTCCTAGTACTCCACTTCATTGTACCAAATTTGTCCTCAGTGATACCTCTTTTGACAATCAATGTTTTCCCATCTGCCTCCGATGATTCAGAGGGTCAGTGCCTAAAAAAATATTTCTTTTGAAAAAAAAAAAGACTCCGGATCCGAATCCGCATCCGGATCCGCAATCCGACTTCGACGACTTGGTCGTGCTAAGCACCAGGGACTCATCGCCCGGAGTCCGCGCTGCCAACTTTGGCCTAAGTTTTGTCCTTGCACATTTTGCAAAACTGGTTCAGCTTTTTGCCCACGTCCGGCTTCTTTTTTTTTTTTTTTTTTATCCTCCTCCTTCTTTTATTTCTACAGTATTTTTCTTTTTTTTTTTCCCTTTTTTTTTTCTCTTTTTTTTTCTTTTTTTTTTTTTTTCTTATAGATGTCCTTTACTCGTGTCTCTCTCCGGCCCTAATAAGGTGGATTTTTTCCATTAAAATCACCTCCCGATCCCTCCTTATGTATGTAAAAACTGATTCCTCTCTTTCATGAAGTTAGGGAGTAAGTTATATATATTTCTATATTTATTTTTATATATAATCACTCCCAGGAAATACTATCGCTAAGGATCACGTAGTCCTATCTTAGTAGTATGTTATAAATCTATTTGAATAGTAGTATAGTATATCCAGATTAATATATACTACGAATCTTATATATAATAAAGTAGTTACTGTATACTAAATACTATTATATTATGAAAATTGTTTACACGGTAATATTATTAATATATATATAATAAATATAATATTTAATATAACTTAAAAGTGAAGGGGCAGAGAGAGAGAGAGAGACGAAGAGAGAGGAGTACGAGTACCAAAGTGTAATACATAACAATTGGGTGGAATTAATATTGAATGAAGCTATTGTTATTGTTTCAGACGGTTAAGAATGCTAGAAAAGTCGTAATGTTTGTTTGTGTATTTGTTTGAGTGCTTGTCAGTGTGTGTGAATGAGAAAGATTGGAGATGCAGAACGTATTAGTGAATTTTGACGATACGGTAATTCTTCTTTGCTGTTTATAAGAGAACCATTTCTTTTGAGCTTTGATTTTGCGCCTTGCATCGCCCTTTTATCGCGAGTATTCTTAGCCCTTTTAATCAAGCCCTATGTCGTGACACTTAAGAAGCCTTCCTCGTTTCGCCCTGCTTCCTTTTCCTCCCTCCTTCATCCCCTACGTCGGTGTGTAAGGCTTTCTTAAATAACTATTGCATTAACCCTTTTAGTAAACAAAGGATTATAAAAAAAAACGGAAGATGGGGAGAGCTCTGATTATATTTTTAAAAAGTAATCACTTTCCTCTTCTATTTTTTTTCTCTCTCATTTTCCTCTATGGTTGGTTGGCCCTTTCTTAATCTCATCTTCAGTCACGCATCATGATTAATTAAAGAGAAATATTTAATCAGCTCACGCTCTCATGCTTAGTTTTTCGTAGTATTCTATCCTCAGCCTTGCAGTTAACTAGCGGCGACCGAACATACCACGAAGAACTCACGCCTCTCCTTATCTCCTTTCGGATATGCAAACATCGAGATCGATACCCTGAATTGTCTTGGTTCAGAGATAAGTATTTTACTATTCTTCACCTCTTTGAACTTGCAGAGTTACTTCTTTCGCTTGACAAGACCTCTCTTCCCTCCCTCTCAACTCATCCTCCTCCTCCTTTCTTTTTTCCTTACACATCAAGTGCATTCTTCTGTTTCTTAACATAGCCTCCCAAGTCTAGAGGTAAAGGCATCTTCTTTCTTATGTTATTTTACGGCTGTGAATTAGCAGTGCGAAGCTTTTTGTATGATACGAATACCTGACGGAGGAACATTTGTTTATTCAAGGAACTGGAGGAGAACCTTTTTAAAAAGTAAGGAGGCTCATCACGTAATAGATTAGTCCGATTGAAACAGCAGATGGTAGCCTCGTGTTGTGGTTGGTTGGTTGTTTTTATTATTAATTTTTTTGGTATCGACTAAAACGATAGAAAGCCTTTATCATTTAAAAAACAATTTAATAATAAATTTCCTTTTTCATATATATATATTAATATAATAAATATTTAATATATTATATTATATATATCTATAAATATATATATATATATAATATATATTTATAAATATATATATATATAATATATAATATATATATATATTATAAATATAAATTGAAGAATAAAATTATATTTTTTTTTTTTCCCAAATGATTTGTGAAGTTTATCGTAAACGCGATACCATATATATATACTGTATATATATATAATTATATATAATATATAATAATAATATATAAATAATAGTATATATTATATATATTATATATATTATAAGTACTATATATATAATATATATATAGCTTATAATATATATATATATATTATATTATTATATAAATGAACTGTTTTAGAAAAACATGAGAAGCATAATTTAGAATTTTTTTGTATTTATTTTATATATTTATTTACTAACTTTTTTTATGGGGAAGTGAAGCCGCCTTAAGATTTACGTGTATTATTATTATTGATTATTATTATTATTATTATTATTATTATTATTATTATTATTATATATTATTAATTATTATTATTATTATGTATTATTACGTAATCAGCAACCCATTTCAACTCAAAATATTTGCCATAATGCTTTGAAATGTACAATATTTTATATTATTATTATTATTATTATTATTATTATTATTATTATTATTATTATTATATTATTATTATTATTTATTATTTGTATTGCGTTTAGTATATATAGTTTAATTTTTACAGGTGACCTAGTGGACAGTACCAGTGCTCTAACTAATCCTTTGCTTGTCAGCTCAGCTGGGGGCCTTATGGTCACGAATCCTGCCCTTTTCACGCACACGATGTTAAGTGCCGCTCCTACTTTACTTTTGGGCAGTCCGCCAGTCCTAAAGTAAGATTCCTTCAATTATTAATATTAATATTATTATTATTATTATTATTATTATTATTATTATTATCATATTCAACATTATTATTATTAATTATTATCTACCGATGTTGCTTATTTTTAATTATGTAATTTAACATACCCATCCGTGTAATTAATTAATACCCACTGTTTCGTAAAAGTAATTCTTAAGTTTTAACTTTTAACGTAGCTTAGTCCTTTTCAGAAAAAAATAATTACACTAAGTGATATTATACAAGTATTTGAATTTAATCATGGATATTTATTATAGTATTTATTTATACTTTATAGATTAATTGTTTTCATGATCTTAAAGAGCTAGTAATTTATTCTAATAATTAATAATTGACTAATTAATAATGATTATCTAATAATTAATAATTTCCATAAGGTGTTGATAAGGAGGATAGCAGTTTTTTAAGCTCATAGAGAAATTATATAAATATTTCTTAGTATTTTAGTAGATTAAAGAACTATTTTCCTAATCATTTTTGAGATGTTGATGAGGAGCGTTTTTTTGGAGTTTGAGATTTGAAAGCATTTGTCTTAATAATTAAATGGAGGGAAGGGGTCACGGGTGTAGGGGGGGGGGACTTAAAGAATCTTGATACCTATAAATAAGCTTAGTCGAAAACTTTGTATTTTTAATGTAAATTTTCAAATTTTTTTTTTTTTTTTACTGGATATATTTTTTTAACTCGTTCAATTGTAATCATTTTATTTATTTTGTTTGAAGTTTCCTTTGATATAATTTGTTGTTTGTGAAATTACCTTAATTCTTTCTCTCTCTCTCTCTCCTCCTCTCTTCGCTTCTTCTCAATTGTAACACTCTCTCCCTTCTTCTCTTTTAATCACTTTCCTCTCTCTATCTTTCCTCTCCTAATCTCTCTCACTCATCTCTCTCTCTCGTCTAGAGATGGTCTATGCATATACTACTATATTATAATATACATATTTATATATATATCTAGATATATATAATTAGTATATATATAAAAATATGATAAATAAATAATTTTTAATAATTTATTTTTAAATATTATCTACATATATATATATATTAATATATTATATATTATAAACATTGTTAGAGCTCAGCTCAATTTAAAAAGGAATTACAAGAAAGATAGCGGATTGAGCCGCAGCAGTGAGCGCGGCGAGTCCAGCAGATGTCAAAATTCGATCTTCCGTCAGATTCCGACGTCGGCGGCGAACACACCACATCTAGGGATTACACTCACGAACATATTTGAACACTCAGTAACGTTTACGTATTTTCCAAAAATCAATAAATAAGTTTATTCAACTTTTTTTTTTCTCTTTCGGGTAACCAAAGTCTTTCATCATTTACCTTATTCGTAGATGTAGTTAATTAATTTAATTATTCTACGTGGTGTGAATCTGGGGGGGGAGGCGGGGGGGTTTCTGTTTCGGGAGAATTATTTTCAAACACTGCTAGTTTGTGTAAAAGTGCTTTAAAAATTCTATTACTAATATGCTATATTTGAAGATCATATCATTATATATATATATATTGTATATAATAATATAATATATTATATATATATATATATATATATATATATATATATATATATATATATATATATATATAATATATATATATATAATATATATATATATAATATATATAATATATATATAATATAATTATTATATATATATATATATATATATAATATATTATTATAATTAATTATATATATATATATAGTTATAATATATATTATATTATTATTAATATATATAAATTATATATATATAATATATATATATATTAATTCTGATGGATGTGAATTTATTTTTATTAAAAAATTCATTTTTTTTTAAATTACGTAGAGGGGGCTTGAATTATATTTGTAATGTAAGATGAAGTAGTGGGGTTCGATACCCGTAGATACCATGTAACCGACCGGAGGATTTATTCGTCTGTTCTTTAAGGATTGATGGAAAGGATACTAATATCTTCCTGGTGTTCTTCTTCTAAGGGAGTGAGAAGATATTAATTTTTTCTATATTTTATAAGATTTCAATCAGTCCTTCCTGGTGGCTTACTTGTTATACTCACCATGGGAGGTAAATCTTTCTGGAATTTTAGAAATGAAGTATAATTTCGAATGTCATATAAAATATTGAGCTGTGATTTTATATGGTAGTTATATGAAAGGAAAAATGAAATTGGAATAAAATTTGTCCTTTTTTTTTTTTTTTTTTTTTTTTTTTAGCAAAAAATTAATATTTTTACAGTATTTAGAAAACTAATGTTAATTTTAATGTTTAATCAAATAATTTCGCAAAAAATTATTCAATTTTTTTTTTTTTTTTTTTTTTTTTTTTTTTTTTTTTTTTTTTTTTTTTTTTTTTTTTTTTTTTTTTTTTTTTTTTTTTTAAACGAAGATTTTACCTAGCTTCTCCGTTTACCAATAGTTTTTCTTTCTTTGAATTTAGGTTTAACTATAATGAATATGTTGTAATTGAAGTGTGGATCGCTTCGTTAAATAGAGTTTATAAAGCAATTCTTTTGTATATTTTTTTTTTTTTGTTTGCAAAAATATCAGTTGCCTTTCTTCAATTAACAAATTGCATAATCATTTTAAAATTTTTAGAACGGCTTTAAACTACGCTGAATATATATATATGTTAATTATATAATATTATATCTATATATATATATATTTATATATATATAATATATAGTATATATTATATTATAATAATATAATATATATAATATATATATATATATATATATATATATATTTAATATTATATATATGCATAGTAGCTTAGTGGCTGACATGGCTAAGGCGACCGTTTTTTTGCAAGTTTATATTTCGTGGTTTTTGGCCCTTGATCTTTGTTGAGTATTTTGCTTGCAGTCAGTAATTAATACGACGAAGATAGTTGGGGAAACACCTCAAAAAAATAAACGCGGCTACTTGAAATGGGACAACGCTTAAAAATCTTTGGCTGCTCATTAAGATTTTTCCTGCAACTTAATTGATGTTTATATGGCAAGGTTGGTATTATTAACAGGTAACGCATATACTCGTGCATTGTTAAAAATGGCATCATCAACAGTATTACATTTTTCAGCGTTAAAAATCAGACCGTTCTTCCCACCGCTTCCTCGCTCAGATAAGCAAATTATCTTGGATTTGAAACCCACGACCACGTGGTTCAAAGCATTGCCTGAATGATATTTCATCTTAAGTGAGTTTGCTATCAAACGTAATTAAAATTAAATTTTATATATTGGATATCGGAATTTTTATTTTTTTACGATTACCAATGAATCAATTTAACCGCGCCTGATTATAAGAAACCCTAACTTGAGGTAAGGTAGTGACATTCTAATTAAGAAGGACAGGGTTTCGGGGTCAATTATGATATATATATATATATATATATATATATATTTATAATAATTATATATATATATATATATATATATATATAAGTAATAATATATTATTATAATAGTATATATAGTATATATATATTATATATATATATATTATATAAACTCGTATATTATATATATATATATATTAATATACTATATATATATATTATATGAATATATATATTATATAATATATTATATAATAATAATATTAATTCTAATTTTTCTGTTTCTTTTTATGGAACAGGGTGGGTGGATGAATGATTGATAATATATATAATATATATTATATAATAATATTATATAGTATTATATAATTATATCATATATATATATATATATACTATAGTATATATATATATATTATATATATATATTATAATATAATATATTTTTTTGTTTTTCTTATAGGTCGTCACTATGGTGCAATTAGCTGCGAAGGTTGTAAAGGTTTCTTTAAACGTTCAATTCGGAAGCAATTGGGCTACACTTGTAGAGGAAGCAAAAACTGCGAGGTCACGAAGCACCACAGGAATAGGTGCCAATACTGCCGGCTGCAAAAGTGCCTCGCGATGGGCATGCGCAGCGACTGTAAGAACGATTCTAAGGATTTGTACAAAAGTTTGTGGTGTTTTGTCTTTTTGTTTTCCTAGTCTTAGGCACCCTAATCTGTAAATCTGATGGTGGCCAGCCTAGGAGGAGGAGTGAGTTTAAAAGGGAAAGCAGAAGATGGAATATGAAAGAATTTTTTTTTTTTATAATTGAATTTTACTTAATTTTGTATTTTGTCATTCAGCTTTTTTTAAACTAATTTACATACCCAGTCTTCCTTACGTTCATTCTACTAATTGTGATTTAACAAGTTAACACTAATATAATTTATGCGATTTATGCACAGTTTTGTTGATCTTTTGATTCCTTATATGCATGCATTTGTGGTAAATTGTTTTCACTAACTTCTGCATAGATTAGCTATCTCAGATCTTAATTCTCTGGCAATAATATAATCCGCCGTTATTATTATTTATTATTTGTTGAAGTTAAAGTGTGTTAAGTAAGACAGTTGCTCTGATTATTTCGTAATTATGTTTAATTTAATTATTTTAGGATAAATATGAATTTTAGAAGATAGGAACTTTGAAACAAACGCTACTACATCAAATTTATGTTATGTGTAAAACTTGGACGATCTCAATAAAGTGCCCAAAAAATAATACTGCAATATCTCTGCAAGATTTTCCATTTAGTAGGTATTATCTTTTTATTTATGATGATAATATGTTAATATTGAATGCAGTCCTACTACTAGTTAAGTAAAATGTGGTTAATTTGATGTGATTTTTATTCAACCGTATTTTTCAGAGAAAATGGACCGCACATCAGTGATGAATGTAGAAAGATGAAGCAACAGTATGTATGGTGAGATCCCTCCCCAACCTCCTTGAAATTGAAATCTGGTACATTGATTCGAAATGAGGAATGTTATCTGGTGATGCAGGAAAGTCGAATCACGATCAGAGAATTTGCAGACGAGGTGTTCGTCAGCATTGCATCTGTTCATTCCATTATGAACGAGGATTTGGGTTTGGGAGAATCCCAGTGAAGCTCTTACCAAAGCTGTTAACGATTGAACAGAAGCATCGCCGTTTGGAGCTCGCACAAGACATGCTGGAGATCGTGAACAGCGATCCCAACTTCCTCAACACAGTGATCACTGGCGGTGAGTCTAGGATTTATGGGTATGACTCAGAAACAAAGTTTCAGTCATCACAATGGAAGCATCCAACATCCCTAAGACCAATAAAAGCAAGGCAGGTCCACAGCAATGTTAAAGTCATGCAGACCGTCTTCTTTTACTCCAGTGGCGTGGTTCATGACTACTTTTTATGAAATTAGTTCTTCAAGATATGTTATTAAACCAAGGCGAGAACCACCATCTGTCGGGTATCCCACCAGACCCCACCTCGGTCACCCTTAAATCAGGTCTTTCCGCTATAATTCCCTCCACTTCACCTGAAAAGACTCTGCTTACCACCAGCGATTCGTTGCTTGGCACGCCCTTGACATCCCAGGCACCCAAATGGTTGGGGCAGCCCTGAAAAGGTGCCCCTCGTCCTAGTCATTCTCATTTGTTTACTCCATATGTTGCTCCCTCTCCGGGACTGCCAGCTGATACAACATTCCCGATGTACTACTAATTGCGATTCACCACCTCCAAAGCTCTTACTGAGCAAAGAACCATCATTTATAGCGATGCACTTGAAAAAGCTTTAAGAGTTGAAGATCTCCTAGTCACGTTAATGAGAAATGGGTCTCTTCTCATTGAAGCTACTATCCAGAATCAAAGTTCCATCTTGTCATCCTTAATTAATTTACCCTTTCAAGACGTATGTAGACATTTGTCTACATTAACTTTGCAACGGATATTCATCCTTATGTATGTGACTATAAGGATGGTTTTTTTTTTTAAATAAATGTTTTCAGACTGTTCTCTCTTATAAGCTTCCTCACTGAAGTAATTTAATCAGTGCGTCATTTACAACTGAAGAGGTGAGATGCGTTTGAGATTTTGTGAATAAGTTTTGTTATGGCATCATTTTTTTATGTAATTGGACATTTTTATGATTTTATTACAAATTAGACATTATAACATTACAAAATTGTAGATTTAGTTTTTTTTTTAATGATTAATAATATGCTGTATAAGTAAGCATGCAGTAGGTTGTAGCCATGCGGCACCAATCCACGGGTCATCACTGTTGTATGTAGATCTATTTTTACTCATTATCCATTTATTCATATATATATATATAATATATATTATTTATACTATATATATATATAATATATATATATATATATATATATATATATATATATATATATATATATATATATACAGTGCGTATCCAGGGGGGGGGGCCATGGCCCCCCCGAAATTTTTTAAGACACTAAGCATTTTTAAGTATTATATCCGTTTATAACAAAGTCAGAGGTTAAATGGTATTTATATATATATATATATATATATAATATATATATATAATATATATAATATATATATATATATAGTATATATATTATATATACTTATATATATATATATTTATATAATATATATTATAGGGGAATAAGTTCTATTGAGTGTTGTAGGAAGGTATATGCTGGTAGTGTGGGTTCGAAGAGTGCGTCGAGTGATGAAGGACTGATTCTTGAAGAACAAGGTGCGTTTAGGAGTGGTAGAGGATGTGTGATCAAATCTTTACATTGGAAACAAATGATTGAAAAAATGACGGAGAAGAAGAATAAATTTATTTAGGTTTTATGGATTCACAACAGGCGAATGATATAGAGTTAATAGGGAGGGTTTATGGCAGGTGTTAGTGATATATGGTGTTGGTGGTAGGCTTCTGAATGGAGTCAAAAGTAGGTATGACGATGGTGAGGCGTGTTTGTAAGAATAAATGGTGTCAATTTTGAGATTGTTTTAGGATTAACAGCGGAGTAAGACGGGGTTGTGTACATGAATTTGAAGTTATTCAATTTGTATATGGCAGGGGTTATGAAAGAATTCGATGTGGGGATGGCAGGAAATGGTTGGAATGATGGAGATGGACGATAGTGAGGGTGCCCCTACCTATTATATGCGGATGATGATTGGGTTCTGTGTGGCGAATCTGAAAGAGAGTTTGAGAGGAATTGGTAGAAATTTTGGCAGGGTGTGGTAAAAGGAGGGCTTGAAGTAAACGTGGATAAGAGTAACGGTTATGGTGTGAGTGAGGACACTCCTCAGTGTGAAGTTAGTTTAGAGGTGAGCAGCTGGAACAAAGTGTCTGAGTTTAAATATGTAGGGTATATGTTGGATGAGAAGAAACGGATGATGCAGAGTGGTGTAGTAGAAAAGTTGGAAATGGCAGGAAGGTGGCTGGGTGCAGATTAAATCGTTGGTTGAATGTAATACGAGGACTAAGTCTGAGTGCGCCATAGAGTCGTTTAATCAAAATTGAGGGTTAATGTTGTTTACACTGTGTATTATTATATGTATAAATTGGTAGGAAGACTATATAAGGTCTTGGAATAATGAAAGTATAGATCTATTAAAGTATCAATGGTTCAGATATGGAATTACAAATCTTTAAGCGGGTTTTGACTGTGTATGTGCAGAAAGAATTGATAAATGAGAAGGATTATAATGAAACGTATTTAGAAGACAGGGTTAGTGGAGTCGGTTCATTAGAAATTTTTCCGAACTCCGGACTCCACCCTCTTCAAAATTAACCTGAATAACTTTATCCGTGACCTGCCGACTACTATCTTTCAAAATTACCTGACTTACCTGACTACCACCCTTTTTGAAAAATGTCACGCGGACCCCGACTCCGACTCCGACTCTGGACCCTTTTCGAAATTGAATAATACTAAGAATATCTTGAAAATATAATAATTTATATCACTGTTACTACCGATCTCTACGACTCCATCCCTCTTCAAAATTACCGGCTCCGACTCCACCCTCTTTTTGCAAAATTGCCGACTCCGACTCCGACTCCACTCTCTTCAAAACTACGGATCGACTCCGACGACATAACATAACGATTAACCAAGACTCCACAACCCTGATTAAGAGGATTTGTTATATATAATAATATATATATATATAATGAATAGAGATGTGAGTGTGATAAAGAAAAGGTAAAGAGGTAAATGAAGAGTAAAAATGTAGAATAGTGTTGAGATGGTATTGGTCATATGAAGGATGGATGATAGTCGGTTGGTTGAACGGATGGTATAGTGGCGAGTGTGTTGGAAACCGACCGGCGGGGAGAGACCTAAACATTTAATAAATAGGTGGATATTGTTAAGTCGAGTAAACAGAAGTGTTTGAAGGTAAGAGGAAATCTGTGAAGTTTGGTATGGAGTGAGCGAGAAGAAAGGTTGTAATAACAGGGTGAATGGTACGAAAGATATAAATATATCAATTATGTATATGGATTGTGATATAGGTGGGGATAGGTTGTGGCCCACTCTGGAGGCCAAGGGATGAACCCTTTACATTGGTTTCTATAGTTGAAGGGTCTCATCGCTGTCCAGAGGTCATTTCGCGGGGGAGAAGCGATTAGGGTTTCCCAACTATAATTAAATGGTTTACTGAGAGGGGCGTAAGGCTGGGTATATCTTTCTTTCGATCTATACCTTGTGTTTCATGTTACTTCTACTGCATTTTTCATTTTCCGATGCCCGTCTAGTCGCACCTTTACTCCCATTCGTGTGGAAAATAAAGGAAGATGAAAGAAGAAGAATTAATATTATTATATATATTATTATTATTATAATAATAGTATTATATTATATAATATTATTATTATATATAATATATATATATTAATATATATATATATATATATATATATATTCATATTAATATATATATATAGTGAGTATTATTATATATATTATATTATATTAATATTAAGAACGATATTTTGTTTTTGTCTGGCCCCCCTCGAAAAAAAATCCTGGATAAAGTTCTTTATAATATATAAATAATAATAATACTTATAATATATATATATATATATAATATATTAATATATATATATCATTATATATATACTATTATATATATATATATATAATATGAATATATAAATATTATATATATATTTATATATTTATAATATATTATATATATATATATATATTTAATATATAATATTAATATTAATATATAAACAGTATATATTAATATATATTATAATATAATGATATAATATATATAATAATATATAATTATAATATCAAAAACTTGTCACACTAGATACCATTATTTCTTTAGGCCTAAGATTTTTGATTGATGTCAATTATTTAAAATGCTATATATTGATTGATCTAAACGAATAGTTATGTGTTGTTTTGTCTTATAATGCCAGAAAGATATTGTGAAAGAATTATGACTAAGTGTTGAATGAAATGAGAGGATCATTTTTAGAAACTGTACCTTAATGATGACTGGGCATTTAATCAAAGTTCTTACTATATAAAACATAGTGATAGAAAACTATAATTCAATTTAGGTATGGAGCTGAGATAGATTTGAAGAAGATTCAAAAGATATTATGCATATTTTCAATGATATAAATGACAGTGCACAAATAACCAAGCCAATTTTCCAATACATACGAACAATACTTATCAAAAAAAAATCTACGGCTCACTTTTATAGATCCTGCTTAAATAGTAAAGAAGTATTTGCCAAAAAATTAACATCCCCAAGAGGAGCGATTATGGCGTTAGGACGTATGCGAAATTATTTCCAATGTATAAATCGATTCTCGCAGTTACACGGTTGAATCCACAACAATCCTTCTTAATTCCCCTAAGAAAAGGCCATAAAGTGGTGATTTTGATTATAAACTTGTATGCGTTGCAAAGGACGGCCTGGAGCAAGTAGGGCCTACAAGTAAATTATTAGTAAAGAATCCTTAGTTTTCTCTTAAGAATGACAGCAAACTAATCCCAAATGGCTCCTTTGGAAGATCTCGACCCCAAATCACAAACGTGGTTTTCGATGAGGGGGCGGCCTCAAAGAAACTAGTGGGTTTCTAATTACTGACTCTGCTACGACTGCAGAGGAGACAGGTTAATTTTCCATAATCCTCGTGCACATGATACTGTCTCTAAGCTATACAGGTCGAAGAAGGCACTTCATATTGCAGCATCCGCGTGTTCTCGGCGATGAGAGAATACTAGCGTGAGTCAACTTCCCTCCTCTCAATGATCTGCCGCGAGAGGCGGAGGGCCCGTGGTTAGGCGCTGGTTTCACCCGGTCTATTTGGATTAAGTTGATTGTCGAGGCAAAGGTCCAATAAAGTGACTATTAAATTGATTATCTATGTACTTCTCCACTATCACATTGACCCTCTTTATCATATTTGCAGCGCAAAGAGGTTGGTTGCTTATAAAATCTTATTTCTAAATATGGTACTCGCAGTCGACAGGTACTCAAGTGAAGAAACCTTATATCTGAACTCACGTATCCAACCACCTTAACGACGCCCCTCGATAACACTAAGGGCGTGCTGTGTCTGCGCATGAGTATTGTGTTGATATTAGTTATAAGGTAGACTTCTCAGGCTAGTTTTGCTGCGGTGCTTCCTTGTTACCTTTGCACCACCTCTGTTTTCATGTGGATATTCTCTATGCATTTTTTTCCTGTATTTTCTTCTGAATTTATCTCTTTCCCTTTTTAAATTTTGCTGTACTGACGTACTCGCCAGAGTAAATTACGCTTAAGTTGGTGAACTTTTGAGGCCTACAACACCCCCTCCTTGGAATAGGGTTTATTCTTCAAATATAAATATATAATATTAATATATTATCTTCTTATAATCTACCCATAGTATGGTAGTAATGTGATATATAGATATTGCATGAGTGCTTGTGACATTACATACCGGAATAATATAATATATAGTGATAGAATAAAAATATATAGCGCTAACAGTGATTTTTGAATAATAGAGAATAGCCCCCTATATATACTATATACCCCCTTTTACATAGTTATACTATCTATTTTATATGCCCCCTCAGTAGTGATAATAACGTAGAAAATCAGAAAAATCCACCCTGAGTCTTCACGAGACCGCGTAAATAGTCATCTACACCGTATTATTAATATTAATAATATCTCGTTCCAATAAGTCTAAATTAGTATGAGGTAGTGTATCAGTTGTCCCTATCTGGGCGCTCAAAAGGCTCCGGCCACAAAAACAACTCTCATACCCACCCCACAAAAATCGCCATTACTATTTGTAATGCATTCTCTTTTTCGCTTCTGCCAGATATCGAGTTCTATCATGCAACAATAATCTTGTCTTTCAGGAGTACTTGTATCCCTTGGAAAGAAATATCGGACTTTTACTCCAAGATTTCATATCAGGCGCGGTCTCAGTGCCTCTTGCAACCCACACACTCCCACAACCACACTCTAAGCACTAATTGCTAAAATAGTATTTAATACATAATAACCTTAGATTATATATCATTAACCTAATACCTATTCAATAATTTATAGAATTAAACTCATATACTCATATTACTTCATCTAGTTATATATATAATCCTACTAATATATCACTCCACTTATTCACCACCATCAACATCTTCCCAAATTATCGTATCATATCCTCTATTATTGATCAATAATTTCTTTTCATCACCTAACCACGCCTATCATATACCTATATAGTAATAACCATGTAGTATAAAGAATAACTATTATCTCATCGTGTAAAAACCCAGTGGTCTTAAAACTGTATATCTCTTTACATATCGATACCATAAGATTATTATATATTATAGCAAGAGCCGAGCACGACGAGATGTCCATGGGCATTATGTACGAACCACTTCCCTATTACACTCTGGGAATCACCCTCCCATTTCATGAGAGATGAAGATAAAAGAGAGAGCAATACTTTAACACTACAAATTTATTTGGGAATTTAAATACTGAAATCTCAGGATTATATCCATGCTTTTGCAAGTTTTTTTTTTTTACTCGACAGCAATTGTTCGTGAATCATAATTTTCAGCCACCGAGACTGTTAGATCTTTCTCTCTTCACTAACAACATTCAATTAATCAACTTATTCTATTTTTTGCTTTACGTTATTTTCAAAACTCCGTAACACTTGTGTGTGACCACTCCCAATTAGCGCACTGCCTTCGTTCCGTCAAGAGTCTTCGTGAAATCCAAATACCGTTCTCTCCTACAGTTGACAAAGGACTTTCAAAAGAATTACCATTCGACAACACTACAAAACACCAATCAAATTATAAATCATGTCTTGTTGAAAAAAAGTTAATATTAAACATAAGAATGTTTGTGAAAAACCTACTGTGTCCTCACAAAAATCTATCTCGTATCATATTTACATTTTCTAAATAATAGCTATATTATGATGCGATTGATTAGAACAAAGTCATCTCGACCTTCGCCACCTCTCCATGCCCATTAAAAGAAAGTTCTAATCTTTTCAATTGTTGAACCTCCACCTACTCTGTAATTTATTACAATAAAGCAAGCTTAGCTTTCAATAAAACCAATAGCAGCATTAGTATTATACATACATACACCTCATACCTCTCCGGCCAATTCTCTCGACTCCGTGTACTTTTAAAGTTAGTGGATTCTAATTATTATAAGAGTTTGAGCACATCAGAATAGTGCACTATCTCTCCTCTTAAAAACACTGGCTCTCATCCACCTCCCTCCAGCCACCTACTTAATATCTACTATTCTGAATACATATACGTATCTTTGATTCCCACTGATTTGCCCACAAGACTCCATGTAAAGCTAAATCCAACTACACAAGCAATACTTATTAACGTACTCTGCAATAAGCTTTCACCTCTCTGAAAATCATAATCCGGGAAAATCATCTATAAACGCTGTTAGCATTAAATGTTCAGATGAAACCTGTGAGACAATATGAAGTTGATTATTACTGTTCTCAAGGACACATATCTTATTTAACATCGAATCCATCATCTTGTCAAACTGTATACGACAGTTATATGAAATATAAACCTTACTTTCAACTCGTTCTGTGATACTTGCGAACTAATCTGAGTTGCAATCAATAAAGCCAAGTACTTTATGAGATTTATCCACAATTCGCTTCCTTATATCTCAGTCAACATATGGATTTTCTATATATGACTTATGAATTCGAGATCCCAGAATGGACTCATACTCAGAAGTGATATTCTTACTTGGCTCAACACACTCCATTAAATCTCCAACTATGAAATTCCACTGATGAGAAACAGAATAATTATCTCAGCTGAACATTCGACCACTTAAATTACCGCCTTTAACCATCATCTATATGTAAAGCGTTACCAAACCTACTATAATTATTACAATACTTATTCCGGTTCCGTACATAGGTCCCGGAACTGTTACCCTCCATAAACGCTTTGATACCCAACTTCCAAATCCAATCAATTCGCCACATTTCACCTCCGTTCGTTTAGCATTTCACGGCCAAAAGGGTAACAGCACACCTAGAAGCAAACCACATAATTAATGAAGAACAATATACCTGCAGAGGTCTGCCAGTAAAGGATTGTTAATCAGGATATCACTATAACAGAAACTTTCATCATTACTCTACTATATCACCTAATCATATGCATCCATGATTATGGACATTAACTAGATAGAACACTAAAGGGCAGAAACTATATCTCCAAGTATGGATTATGACTCTATTTCACTTCACTCTCTGCATTAGGCAAAGCACTACAACCATCATTTAGTCGTCCCTCCTACGGTAAGTGTCATTACTATCCCTAAAGAATGAATTTAACATACACAATATAAATATACTATAAGATCTATCCACACTTTATCTGCAACCTGGTTGTTAGACTTCATAGCGGCTGATATCAATGAAGTGCAAACATGCAGAGAGACGACCTGGTACTGCTCCAAGTTATTTCATGACTGACTACACAAGGACTACACAATATATACTAAAGAAGGAATACAAATACTAATTGAGAAAGAGGTATTCCCTCATGGTCGAGTCAGACTCTCATTCTCACCTGTCGCTTAATTGTTCCATAACTGACCCGCTCTTCACATACCCCATAGAGAAGAGACACTACTATATAATAGTAACTACTCGAGAAACCACACCAATCGTTGTCCTTTTCAATCTTTTAAGAGTGGAGATTTTTAATCACTAGTGTATAGCCTGAGAGTAACTACAAACGCACCAACATAACAATATCCATTAGCCCATCACCAATTTCCTCAATAATGTGCGAGCTCATAGTCAACAATAAAAATATTAGTCAATGCTACCCTAACTCATATAAATGTTACATATCCGGCACTAAACTAACAATCAATATATGGTATAGAGGTTGTTTATGTATAAATATATATTAAGCGATATTTACCATGATGCAAAGTGTAATTGGAAATTTGTGAGTACTCATATTATTTAGAATAATTAAGTGATGCTATTTGTAAGATACTAAAAAATATAAGGAAGAGAACAGAAGCTGTAACCATACGGAAATAAAATTGATACGGAGTAATATCTAGGGTAATATTAGAACATAGGCAATACTACAAATATCTTAAGGAATGATAAGAGTCTGATGAAATAGAGTCAAAAAGGAATTGAAATAGAAAAAATAACTAAAAAATAAATTATATAATAAAAAGATAATGATTATAGACATTTTTATGAATTCAGAATTTAAAACCAAGAAATTAAAAATTTATATTCACTTACTTGAAGAATCACTCTGTGCCTCTTAAAAGACTTCCTCAAAAACTTTACTACGTCCCCTCAGCACTATCATACGCTATCTGGCGGCAATGCCGGGATAGGTGAATTTTAACATCCCCGTATTCTCGATTACACTAGAATTCCTCTGGTCGGATAAGGGTCAAATACATCCACATCCACAGTCACGCCTAACAATAGCAATCTAGATAGACGTAATGAAAACAAATGAAAAAAAAAATACCGATACCCATATTAAGTGAATTATCTATACTTTAAAACCAATGACATGCCAAGGATTTTATGTGTACCTTAGAAATGAAGTGATAGATGAGTTATGTATATAATAGATAGTGAAGTTCCATCAATAATAGGATGAATATATTAAATACAGTAGATTAATAATCATTATAAAGGTCTATAATAGTGTAAAATATATTTAGAGAGAGAGAGATAGTAATAATAGTTAATTTTGGTATATGGCTATAATGTGAGTGTTATATATAATTGAGCACGATGAATGATGTAAAACCTCCCATCATAAAATTTCTCATTAGAGTACAAAAAGAAAAGGATAATTACTGTTCTGAAAGAGAATCCTTAACGTAAGGAGGCAGCTTAGATGCTCTGGTATTTGGATACATAAAGGGTGAATCGGTTTCAACCATTAGTCTATCCAACGGAACTATTCCAGATTCCAAAATCTTCCTTACGCCATCTTCGGATTTATCTTTCCATACAACTCATTTAAGTTTTCTTAGTAATAAAATCGCACAAGGAATTGTAAAAGTAATCTGCCAATAATAATAATTTACTTAAAGGTTTATAATATTTACCCAATTCAATAAAAAACTCTTTAAAATAATAATACATGCTCCACAGGTTAAAATGTATAGTTTTGTCTTATCTCTGCATAACCAAACAAATTTTAAAAGTTTATATTCTTTCGAAAACCTAAATAAAAAATTAGAGGAAGTAAAAATATCATCTTTGAGCGTTCCATTCTGATGTTTTACAAGTTATCGGAGATAAGATTAAAAGAATCATGATGTTTTTAAAGAAATATTAAAAATTATTGGAACGAAAGCAATGGAACTAAAATTAGGTGGTTGAGAAGAATCTCCTGTAAAACAGTGGATAACAATTGGCGGAAGTTTGGATTTGTACTTTGTAAGAATTGCCATCAATTCCGTGTAAGCTTCTCTTTCATGAATAAACAATGGTTTTTTAATTTCACATGCCAACTGAACCTAAAAATAATAATAATAATAATAATAATAATAATAATAATAATAATAATAATAATAATAATAATAATAATAATAATAATAATAATAATAATAATAATAATAATTGTTTTTACCTTGTTTTTATGTTATTTCCAGGGTTGGCTGATGATGGGTGAAAAAGGATCAACGATGATGATGGACGTGTTTCCTAATAGTTTATTATTAGTGTTCCAGTCCAAAGACTGGATGTAGTTTAGAGTTTAGAATAGTTTTTATGTTTTAAGTAATTTTGTTCTTTAATTTTGTATTCTTTTTCTTCTAGTTGTTAAGTAATAGAATTTGATATTAAAAATAGAGATAAACAATAAGTAATGAAAAAGATATAGCTTAAAAATAGAACCTGAAGTAGATGTTATAGTGGGAAGAAGGAAAAATTGCACATGTGAATGGTGTCTAGAAAAGGAAGAATAGGATAAAGAATAGATGGTGGAATTTTGAAACAATAGATTAACGTTGTGTATATGTAGTATTGAAGTAGTGTGTAGTACAAAATAAAGTAAAGTAATTTGTTGTAGGCATTTCTAGATTTAGAAGTGCCTCTATACCTAGTCGATTGGTGATCGATCAGTAATCTACGTGGTAGTATTTGTGTTTATATACTTTGTTAAATTGTTAAGTAATTAGTTTAAGGAACTAGGTATTAATTTACCTATCTATGAGAGAGAATGTTTAGTTTATTGTTTCAGTCATAGCCATACATTAACTCTCCTCTACTTCTTCAATACGTATCACTATTATTACTGCAAGTAGTTTTTCTGCCGCCACATTTTTTATCAGTGGTAGCAGAGCTAGTTCCGAAGGGTCTGTGGTTAGTGGAATTGAGTGTTGTCTGATCCACATATCCTCTACCACTTCTAAACGCACCTTGTTCTTCACCAATGAGTCCTTCAGTCACTCGACGCACTCTTCGAAATACCAGCATATTCTTTCTACAACACTCAATAAACTAATTACACTAATAATTCCTGACCAGTACATTTATCTCCCTTACCTATTAGGGTACTATACTGTCTCTCCAATCCTCGGAACTATACCCTCCATAAACGCTTTATTACACAACTCCCAAATGCAATCAATCACCATCTCGCCTCCATTCTTGATCATTTCACCAGTAATTTCATCTATACCTGCAGATTTACCATTCTTTCTTTCTCACTCTATCCCATTTACCTCCTCTTACTAATACTCAAACCCAAAATAAACCTATGTCCTTCTGCATACCATCAACGCCACACACATTCACTATCACCTCTTCATTATGTTATGCAGGTTTTCGAATTTTCGACATGGTTCTATTTCCACACTCCCCTCATATCCATTTCCATCAGTTACAAAGACATCTATCTCATTTTCTAAGCAGATATCCCTTATTCTCAATCTTAACCTTTCGCGCTTTCCTTCAGGAAGAGCTTCCTATTCCTTGTATGTCCCCATTCATCTCTTCCAAACTGTTCAATTACCTCTTATTTTCTCCTACTTATGGAAGTTTTAGTATTATTTTTTTTCTCTTATATATTCCAAGCATCTTTCTTTTGAGACTTCATCATTGCTTTTAGTAACATTCAACAACGCTTTTTTTACCTTTAACGCTTTCATCACCTCTTCATTCCCACCACTCACTGTTAAAGTTCTTACTTCCTACTTTAGCAACCTCCACACAATTCCTTTGCACTACTAACATTGCTTCCTTCATTTGCCCCAGATTTGTTCAGTATCAACATCTTGTTCACATTCAACCGATTTACTAGCGACCGATCTACAATATAAATATATATATATTATATTGGTTATTATATTATTTTTCTTTTTGTTTTTTGTATTATTTAATATTTTATATTTTATTTTATTATAATATATTATTTATTTTATATTTGGTTATTATTATTTTTTATTTTATTTCTTTTATTTTATATTATTATTTATTTATATTATATTTTTTATTTTTTATTATATATTTTTTTTTTTATTTTTATTTATATTATATTATATATAATATAATTATATATATTATATATTAATAGATATATATTATATATATATATATATATATATATATATATATATTACCCACTTGTTTTTCGAAAACTTCTTTTTGTACTTCTGGCAATGAAAAATTTCTATTGAAGTCTAAACCACATTCCCCAATTGCCACAACCTCCTGATTATGGATTATCTCTTTCAGAGCAGTCAAAGTTTTCTTGTCCCAGAGACTAGCTTCATGAGGATGTAACTCTTAAAGCCATTAGAATTGTAAATCAATGGCATACAAGAAAAAAATATATATTTTTTTTAAAATAATTTTTCTCCTATAAGTCAGGAATGAAGTCCTTTTTAGCCTTAAAGGTTAAATTAAAGTTCTCACACAAAATTTATCAAGGTTTGTTAGCAAAATACAGTTTAATAAAAATCTCATTAAAATTTATGCTACTGAACTTCTTAAAAAAGATTTGGTTGAACTGGATTTCTTAATGTTGTTAGATGGTTAAAAAAAAAAATTTTTTTTGAAAGCAGATTAAAACATGTAAGTATGCCTAAAGAAGATTAGCACAAAATAGTGGAAGGTCATAAATAATTTAATCAAAAGTTAATAGCATAGGGTGAATAATTTAAATCAAAAGTGATATTCTATACATAAGAGCATAGTAAATTCACAGTATGAATTATACCTTAGTAGAATAACTGTTTCCCCAGCTTTGGGATAAACTAAACATTCTTCACATGGTATATATACTTTTAAAGATACGGTACAATGAAAAATATTGATACATGCGCACATTGTTACATATTATTACAATATCCTTTACAGAATTTTATTTAAACACAAAGCAGCTACCTTTGTTAATCCCTGTTTTTTTTAGCTCAATTATTTAAAGGATTTGTTAATAATCATAGTCGGAACAGTTGGTCAAATTATTGTCAAAGTGAAATATTCATGTTACGCAATAATGTGTTAGTAAATGCAATAATTTGTCTTAAGAATTCTCAATAATAATAATAATAATATAATAATAATATAATAATAATATTATAATATTATAATAAAAATAATATAATAATATAATAATAATAATATAACAATATTTAATAATAATAATATAATAAAATAATATATTTACCCAGTTATATGTCAATAATAATCTAGAAATTTATATTGCTATATTTTTACTCACCCTGAATAATATAATTTATAAAAGGATTTTTTAGATAAAAAAGATAATTTTTTTAAAAAGAAAGATTACTAAGTCCCTCACAAATCATAATTAAAAAGTTCATCTACTTTCAAAGGATAAAGATACTCAAGGAATGGAACTTTTCGTTCACGTTCCAACCCCTAACACAAAAACTAGCAAATAAAAACGTAATAATAAAATAATAAATTTATAAATGTTTAACATTAAAATCTTTTCAATTGAATGACAAACCTGCGGTTTAATAGCAAATGAAAAAGGAAGTGACGATCATTTTTGAGCCTTTCTCTAACTAGTTTGTATGGATATTCCTGTGGACCATAATTTTTCCGGAACTCCTAATATATATATATATTTACTAATATATATATAGTATTACATATATATATATCTATATATTATATATATATAGTATATTTTGCATTCTCCATAAACGTTGATATATATATATATATATATATATATATATATATATATATATATATATATATATTTATATATATATATATATATATATATATATGGTATATATATATATATATATATATATATATATATATATATATATATATTATATATAATATATTATATATTAATATATATATTTATATATAATATACGGTATATATATATATATATATATAATATATTATTATATATATATATATATATATATATATATATATAGTATATATATATATTATAATATATATATATATAATACTATATATATATATATGATTTGCTTCATTAACATTTATGTTTGATAACAAAGTTCTCCAGCAAAAGTGACACTCAAGAAGAGATTTCTGAAACAAATCTCTTAAAAATTTGATATTCTCTTTTAATTACTATCTCAATAAGTATTCCTTAAGAAAATTTAGTTCTTGTATAACATGAATTAAACAACAAATAAACATAGATATAAAATCTAAAATCAAAATATCAAATTTAAATTTTCCATTACAAAATACACCAAAATGAAACTTTAAAAAAGTAAAAAAAAAAATATATTTTTCAAAAAAGAAAGGTACTATTTTAATTTCTTCTCAAAAACATTCTGTAAACAAGAGCGTGGCATAGCATAGTTAATGTACTGTACTCTTCATTATATTTTGAAAAATTAACTCTGAACAATATTAAAAAATTTATTATCCATATAGACGATTTTGTAGAAACCTTTAGTAATAACAGGTGAAAAAAAAAAAAAAAAAAAAAAGTAAGGAAAATTATAGCAATATATCATCACCTATTAATAATTTTATAAATTAGACTCTTAGCACAATAACTTTAAATGATTTAAGGATGCAAATGTTAATGGAACGGATACATATTAAAACAAAAATGAAATGGCTAACAAAATTAACGTAAGTAATTGCAAAACCTCAACTGAGGATAACTTTGAAATATGTACCTGCATCCTTGAGGCTCTGGAAACAACAGAATCTTAGTCTCTCGATAATTTCTTATTGTAAGATTAGCTCAATGTCACAAATGACATAATTTCTGATACAAAATCTTTGCTCTTAGAATCCAATACTGCATCTTCATCTCTTTCAGATATCTTGTTTTTTTTCTCATCCTTTACATTGGAAGCCATCTTGGGTCTGGCCTATATATATATATATATATATATATATATATATATATATATATATATATATTATATATATATATTATATTATATATTATATATATATATTATATTATATATATATATATATATATACGGTATATAATATAATATATATATATATATATATATATTTTATAATTATAAGTATATATATTATATATATATATATATTATATTATAGTATATATATATATATATATATAATATATATATATATAATATATAAAAAAATTATATATATATATATCTAATTATATATATATAAAAATAATAAATATAAATCATAATAATAAATAATAATAATATATAATAATAATAATAATAATAATGAAAAATAATTGTACTACCTTTTTGAAATTGAACAATGTCACCCAAAACTGATGTTAGTCATACAGATAATTAATAATATATAATAATAATAATAATAAGAATAATAATAATATAATCAAATAATATTAATAATATAAAAAACATAAAATAATAAATAACAATAATAATAATAATATAATAATAATAATCGTGGGAAGCTAGGCCTATTTTCTTTCATATATGTATTAAAAAGGATAAACTATGAAGATAGTTACTATAAAAAAACACATTTTATACACTTTTCAAAAAGCTTCCTTGATAAATTTTATTAATGACATACTTGAGGCAAACTGACTGATATGCTCAACAGCTTGAGGGTACGAGGGGAAAAGTGTGGGGATTTCCTTGGACTTCGTCATAAATCCTTCTTCTTTAACTATCATTTCATGAAGGGAAGATAAGGGAAATATACGTATATATATATATATATATATATATATATATAGTTATATATAATATATATATATATATAATTATATATATATATATATTATAAGTATAATATATAATATATATATATATATATATATACGGTATATATTATATATATATAATATTATATATATATTATATATATATATATCTATATATATATATATATTATCTATATATATATAATATATATATATATATATACGATATAATAATAATCTATATATATATATATATATAATCTAATAATATATATATATATATATATATATAATTAAATACGTACACGCAGCAAAAAAAAATAAGGTACAGTACCTATTTTTTTTGTATTATAAAATATTCAGTCCCACCTTTCAATAATAACATTTCCTCACATATTGAAAACTTTATACACCACTATGAACATCTTATTTCACATCAATATCTACTTATGAGCTATATAAAGCTGACTTACCAATTTATGGAATGAAAATTGGCCTTATTATTGTCTTTGCACAAACTTTTCGTGTCTTTCATTAGTATTTTCGACTTTTTTTTTTCTTCTTCTCATTTTCAACTATTCACAACATTTATCACAACTATAATTCACTATTCATTTTATCTATAATTCATACTTAATGCTAAGGTATCTTTTGCTATCTATTATTTTTTAGTTCCCACATTCGTGTATTCTTATCATTAAATGCCTACAGAATCCACTAATTAATTTAGAAGTTTCTTGAGATTTCATCAAATCCAAATCAACCTATTTATAACACACATCTTCCAAATTCTTGCCTAAACTACATTTAAATTTTAATTACTATTTTTTTTGACCCTCATCTATATTTTAGTGCTTTACCACATACCAAACTATCTTTAAACAAACATTTTTGGATTCTATAAATTATAATTATTATTATTATTATTATTTATTATTATTATTCTATATTATTAATTATTAATTATTATTATTAATGTATTATTATTATTATTATTATTATTAATTATTATTATTAACGATGACTACTTGCTTCCTTGTTATTATTATTATTATTATTATTATTACAAGATTATAAGAAAATCTGAACTTTGAAAAAAAAGTTAGAACCCTTGTCTATCAAGTGTGGAGCAAGAGCTGGAGATAAGAGTTGTGGAGCTACAGTAGATGAGTCAGAGCTAGGACCTGCAAAGCCGCAAGGTTTTAGAAGGAGCTGGAGCAAGAAGAAAAAAAATTTTTTGAGTGGAGCTGAAGTGAGAGAAGAAAATTTTGGGGGAGTAACAGCCAAAGTCACAGGTGAATAATTTTTTTTTACTATAAAGAGTCAGAACTGAACTGCAGCTGTGTAACTAAAAATAAGGACGCCCAGAATCTAGGTAATTTTAAAAATGGTGGAAGCTGTAGGAGAGCCGCTATCTTTAAAATGATGAAGCTGAATTACCTGTCACAGCCCTAAAACAAAGATTGTCCCATCCCCAAGAGCATGCTTGAACCTTAGGTATGTTAAAGAGAATATCAAAGAATAATGATTACAAGACAGTTAGTCAACAAGTCCCAATAGGGCAAATTTATCATCTTTTAATGATTCTTTTTTCAAGTTTGTGATCTAATGACAAATCGTTTAAATATTTTACATTTATAAGAGACTATCAGATTCAAAAAAAATTTCAGAAAATGAATAATCATCCAGATCACTTCCCGAAACAACTAACGAATTGATAACTCATAATATTTATTCATTTTTAATACATATATTATTTTTCTTTATGGAGTTTTTCTTTTCAAAGTTTTTTTTTTTTTTTTTTTGTTTTTTTTTTTAAAATTTACCTTTATAATCAAAAATTACCCATTTGAGTACTTTTCAAAAAAAATGCAAATAAAAGAAGACTGTGTTAAGAAATATCTACCTCCATTATAAACTTTGAAAACAAGACTAAGGTAATTCTTCAATAGTAGGCACGGTACCAATTTTACAATTTTCTACAAAGAAATAGGCTACTGCAAATGTATTAAAATGATAAATGTGATTAGAAGTGTCGAGGAGCAGTGGCAATTATTTATTAGTAGAGCAAATATATACAGTACGCATTATAGTTTACACCCAAGGTCTTATTCATTACCAGGAATTTCTGATTCACTGCTTGCTTCATATTTTTTTTGGCCTTTATTGACTTGTAAGGAAACTCCACCCATAAAAATTGATATTGCATAAAATAATGGAAGAAGTAACTAATATTTTGAGCAAGATACTCAGACTCTATATACGAGTATACTCATCAAGGACGCAAAGGAATGTTTTTTGCTCTGCTAAAAATTTTGGGTATTTTAAAATCATAAATATTAATCTTAAGATCACACCAACAACAGTGCCAACTGTAACAAATAAAAGTAACAGACTTATATTTTTTTTCCTATTTTGAGGAAAATATAATAAATTGCCAAGGACCCTTATCCTAGTTATATCAAGGCCAAATATAATATTAATTTTAAGAAAAATTTAAGGTCAAGCTAGAAGAGGACGCTTCGTTTATTATGAAACACATAACTAACAGAAGACACTTTTTTTGTTCTACTTGATTCATAAATATTGTAAATTAAAGAAAAGTGATGGAACTCACATATCAAAAAATAAATAAATAACCAGTTGCTTCAATTGTTAGATATGTTTGAGGAAAATAGAATTAAATTAATTTTTTTAGCCACATATAATAATAAAATAATAATAATAATAATAATAATGAATAATAATAATATAATAATAATATAATAATAATAATAATGAATAATAATAATAATAATAAATAGAGAGCTAAAAAAAGTCCATATTTTACAAATGGGTAACTGTCTCCAGATTGATGATAATCTGGTCAGTTGAGCTGGTATTATCATAAGACGGAAGAAACCAGCAAAATTAAGAATTATTTAATAGAAAAAATGAATATAAAGTAAAAATATGTTAAATATTTGAAATTTATTTTCTAGTGTAAACTTAAAAAAACAACTATTTGAATCGCTCTTTATTTTTTCTTCATCAAATATCTTGTAGGGTAATGCTGTATATATATCACTATTTTATATATATATATATAAATATATATATATATTATATATATATATATATATATTATATATATATATATATATTATATATATATATATATATATATATATATATATATATATATATAAATTATATATATATATATATAATATATATATCAAATATATATATAAATATATATATATATATTATATACGGTATATATATATATATATATATATATATAACTATATATATATATAATATATAATATATTAATTATATATATTATATATATATATATATATATATATATATATATATATATATATATATTATAATATAATTAACGAGAATTTAAAATATCTATGATTTTAAATTAGATATTTTTAACTTTTAGTCATTTTTATTTATTTATTGAATTTATTTATTTATTATAATATACTATAATATTATATTATATATATATATATATATATATATATTATATATATAGTTATATATATATTATATATAATATATATATATTATTAATTATTATATATATATAATATTATATATATATATATTACTTTAAGATTAGGGATGGCCGGATAGTGAAATTAGCCGATTATGCCGGTACGGATATCCGACTGGAAGTTAAAACCGGATCGGATATCCGGCCGGATACCGGATATCCGGCCGGATATCCGTTTAACAATATTTTGTTATATTATTATATATATATATATATATATACCTACTATATTTCTATATATATAGTATACTATATATATATATTATATATATATATATATTATATATATAATATATATATTTATATATATAATCCTCTCATTCGATCTTATGGTTCTGTTGTTGCTAATTCTCCAACTGAAAGGCCAATGTCTTCGGCCTATTATTTTCTCTAACTCACCCGGACAATCTGGCTATCCTCATCCTCCTCCTCTCCTTCAGTGCTCTATGCCTTTGCCTGTGATTACATTTGATCGGGTGCATGGCTCCTTAAATTCTATGAACGTTAGGAAAGGCAGTGTGCCTGGGCATTCCTCCCCGAGTTTTGAGGCAGTGTGCTTTCGTGTGGCTCTCTGCCTCGTTCGACTATTATTCTCTATGTCTCAATTACAACACTTTCCTCAGTGTTGATAAGCACCCACATGTCCCAAACCTGTTCCGAAAAAAAGGAAGCCCTTGATCCTTGCTAATATCGACCTATAGCCCTCACTTGTATTTTATCTAAGACTCTTTGAAACCTCATCTCAACTCTCATTTTAGATCATGCTAGAATCTCATTCACTTTCTTTCTGATCCGCAGTATGGCTTTCGGCGCTCGAGGTCTAGTGGTGATATACTTTTCTATCTTAATGATTTATTGGTTTCCCAGCTCTTAGGAACTACGGGGAGACTCGCGTGGTGGCGCTTGACATATCAAAGCATTTGACAGGGTATACAATAACCGTGTCACTGCTCTCCAAGCTCCTTCTCCTTGGTTTCCTCCTTCGTATTTGCTTACTTTTGTCCTAGTTTTCTTTTAAACTGCTCATATCGGCTGTTGTTTGATGGGGCGACTTCTTCTTTTTTCTGTCAAAAGTAGTGTTCCTCAGGGTTCTGTCTTTCTCCTACTTCATTCCTATTTCATTAATGAATCTTCTCACACTGCACATGAAACTCTATCCTCTTCATATGCTGATGACTCGAACCTTACATTCTTCAACTCATTTCATTTCTGCCTCTTTTACTTCTGAAATTGTCTCTCGCTTAATCTTTCCGATTCTATTCTCGCGAATCTGGATAGAATTTCCGGTTGGTAGTCCTCAAACCTTCGTGAAATTCATTCTTTAAAACTCAACTCTACAAATCTTCCTCTCTAAGACACCTTCTAGGCCTTGCCTATCTTCTTTCGACCGGTTTTCTCGTCTTTCCCTGTTGACAATCATAAACATCCTTGCCTTAACATAGAAAAAAAATGGTCTTGGAAACCTCGCATTCACAGGCGGCTGCTAGGGCGGCCTCAAAAAACTGAGAGTTCTGTTTAGACTGCGAGACTTTTTTTTCCTCTTCTCAGTTACTCCAGCTTATACAAGAGGCCTCATCGCCTTGGTATGGAGTAACTACTGCTCTCATATTGGGGGTTTCTGGTTTCCCCGGCTTTTTGGATAGGGTCGAGTCAAAGGCCAAAATCTTATAAAACTGTTCTGTACTTCACTTCATCACTTTTGGCCGGGATGTTGGTGCGTAATTTTTTCATTAGGACTATTAGGACCATTAGGAATATAGAGACGTAAAAAGCCCACATGGGCCTATCGAGACTGTCCCAGTCAACCCACTAACCCAACATTGCTCATGCAAATCACAAAGCACCCTAGGGCTTGCTTGCTGTAACTAAAAACTCACCAACTTGGCAAAAAAACTATACCGAAGTTACATGCTAACCACAACATAAGCTTTAACAAGTATTTTGTGATATCGGTATTTACAACATGCAGTTTTATCTTAGTAACTAACTAAAGCCCGCCATTTTGGTTGTCAAAATATACTATTTGATGCCCAAACCATCCATATACCAATATAAGCTTTTCTTAAATCCTTGAATTAAGTCACACTTAACAACTTCATGCGGAAACAATTCCAAAAATTAACAACCCTATTATTGAAAGAATATGTTTTTACATCAAGATTACACGTCTTCTTAATTATCTTATTTTGTCCTCTGATCTCCCGTCGGTGGTCTACTATAAAAAATTTATTGGTGGTCTCAGTATTATTATCAATATATATATATAAATATTTTATATAGACTTGCGTCATGTCCTAATAAGAAATTGCCTATCTGAAAAAAACTCTCTCCTCATAGCTCTTACCCTCAAACAGAAATCATCCTTGTTGCTCTACGTTGCACTCTCTCCAGAAAATCTTTATATTTTCTTAATAAGTAAGGGAAACAAACATGTGCACAATACCTTAATACTGTCCTAACATAGATATTATACAGTTTTCTTGAAACTTCCTTCACTCCTTGTAAACAACATTGCGATTTATTATGCCCAGCATCTTATTAGCTTTATTTCTACCTTCCAAACACTGATTAGCTACTTTCCTAAATTACTGTTATAATACATCTAATCTTTTTCTTGGTCCACAGACTCAAGCCAATCCCCATTCATTCGTAGTTAAAACTTTATTTGAGTAACCTAGGTGAAAGAACCTTACACTTTTTACTATTAACAATTCAATTTTGCCACATTATCTGCCCACCCAACGAAGTTTATCAAGATTATTTTGAATCTTTATGCATCCTTCCTTATTCCTAACTGAGGTGGCCACTTAGTATATCTCTCAATTAGAAACTTAGCATTTAGTCCCTGGTCTAATTATTATATATATGAGGAACAAATAGGGCCCAGCACTGAACCTGTGGACATCCATCTTCATATTTCCAATTGATGATTTATCATTTAGTGTACACACTGTTTTCTATTCGCAACCAACTCTTTAATCAACAATGTATACACTACACTATACAATTGAATAAATTTTCATCAGCGCTTATGTTGGGGAACCTTATCAAAAGCTTTAACTAAAGTCTAAATAATACAATATCAACTGGATCTCCTCGGTCGATGCAGTCAGTAATGTATTCCATAAATTCTAAAAGGTTTGTCTGACATGACTACCCTTTCTGAAACATGCTGGGAGTCATACAATACTTGTTATCTTCTATGTATTTCTCTATATGTCCTTTCAGTAACTTTTCCAATACTTTTACAACCAGAGATGCTAACTGGCCTATAATTTCCAAATCTTCCTTACTAACTTTCTATAAAAATAGGCACAACATATGCTGTTTTCCAGTCCTTTTAATGTTAATGATCGTTTAAAAATCAAATACAGTGTTTCTGCAAGGTATTAATAATTAAGTTTTTATTCTGCCCATATGTTCCATATGTCCTGCATTTTAACTTTACTTTTGTATGTTCTAATAAATCGTTTAATTCTTTTACATCAAACTTCAAATTCCTGTACAGTCTAATTTTGTTACACTGCATACAGTACTATTAGTCTCTGAACTATTGATCTAATCTTTCTCTGTAAATCACTGAAGCAAAATAACATTGCAAAATGTTGAGCCCGACCAACTCCTTATCTGAACTCACTAAATTTTCATCAATTTATTGGACCAATTGTCCTATCCTTACTTTAAATTTATAAAAGTAAAAACTTCTTTCAGGTCTTTTACTCTTCCTTGCTTAAAATAATTTCTGCCTCTCTCTTGCTTTCTTATTGACTGTTATTTTGTTTCTATGTGAACCAATATTTTTTCTTTTTTTAACTGGTATTTCTAGCGCTTGAAATTTTAAAAAACAACTGTCCTTTTTCCTGGTAATTAACTACTTTTCTTCCTCTCCATTTCATCAGTTGCATTCTCTTCGCCACCCCAATGGGTTTATCTTTAAACATACTGACTGATATTCTAAAATTTTTGTTAAAATGTTCCCACATGATAAAACAAGTTTTGGTCTTTAAACTCTTTATCTCAGTCAGTTATACTAAGCATTGTCTCGAATTTGGGTAAAAATCGCCATTTCGGAAATTTATATGCTCTTTTCCTTGTTCTTGAAACCAACATAAATTCAATTCATATTGAATCTAATCTATTCTGTCGCTAAGTACTAATCTCCTCAACTCTAAACTTATCACCAACTTTCATGCATTAGTTTTAATATTAAGTTAATAGTGCCATCGTATTTTTGGGTTCTTGGACATCTGGGTCAAAAAGTTATCTAGTATACATTATGAATGCAGATACTACTTACGGTCTATTATTAGACAAGGATCCAATGATACCCGGAAAATTTAAAATCACCCTTAATGATATACCTTTTTCAATTACTGTGGCATGCTGTCTTCAATTTTCTTTCAACCAATTTCCGCGTCTAATTCCTGACTCTGGCCAGGAGTCTATAAAATGCCCCTATTCTATATGATTAATTGTATATAAGGATATCTAACGACCCCAACTATTCAATATCCATGATTAATTTTAAGTCGTTCATTAGTACAACGCTTGGAATATGTTTACATAAAGCGCCACACCACAACCCTTCTTTCTCTACGGTGGTATAAATAAAGTGAATATATTCCTCTATTTCATATTCCTGAAGGAGTCTCCATATAATTTCTTACATAACCCATGCTTCAGTTATGCAAAAATAATGTCTAATTCTCATTTATGTATAGTACTAATCAGCTACACTCTTTTTTAATTTCTAAGCTATGAGCATTTTGTTAAAAACATTTGATAACTCGACATGCTGTTATTTTTATTGCTATCATCATTTTTAAACCTGTAACTACATTAGTTTTTATTTATTCCCCCACTATTAAGTTTAACCTTGCTATTATTTTATCCAGATTAGCCACACTCCCAACTTTAACCTGTTTTTTTGCTCACAAGTCTCCAAACGGTCTTACTGAAAAGTCAACACCTTTTTACTGACTCAAGGTGAACATCTCTGCTGCAAAGATCTTTTATCAGAAATTCTCTCCACAAATCCAAAACCTAATATTTTCCTGAAAAACATAATTTCCTAAGCCTTTCCATTTACAACCTTAAAGCCTATATCCCATTCTGCCTGCAACCGTAACCTAGGTAAATCCAGAAATATGGCACCCATTATTCACTAGCTTTCATCTTCTGAATCAATCTCCATAATCTGCTATAATTCTTTCTGACTTCTAATGCCCTATATCATGTTTGTACCACAATGACAATCACTCTGAAATCAACATTTGTAGAATCATCTCTCTAACTTCTATCCACGATTATCATCACTTGTCACCTGGATTAACATTACTCTCTAATTCGTTTCTTTTTATTCTAGTTTGACAAGTCTATCTAGTGGTATCGTATCCATAGAGATCCAATTAGCAGTTTATCAGTCTTTCCTTCATGAAAACTCAACATAACCATTTGGAGCTCTCTGTCTCACCCATCTGGATAGACAGTCGAACCTGTTACTGCAGTTCAGAGGCTGACTGACTTTCGAGATCTCATCCTTTAAATTTATTATTTCTAGTTTATACACTCTATATTCATCTGCCAAGACCTATCTATCACTACTTTATCTTTTCCCCTCTCATGCTTCTGACTAAGGGTGAAATCACTATTCTGTCTACACCTATAGTTGCTCTTCTTGCTGCGACATCCTATTAACCTTTTTTCCTAACACTTCTCCTTTCTCAACTCGAAATATTTTCTTTCATCATTCTCATTTTCACTCATCTTGCATCTCCCTTTCTTAACAACATTCTCTTGCATTCAAGTCACAAGCAGGGCATTCTAATTCACATATTCACCTCTACGTCCCCACAGATATCACACAGAGCATATATACTTTAAATTATTATTAGTTTACTAACCTGTAACTATTATTTTACCAACTACAGTTAAATATCCAATACAGGCTAAAAAGAAATAACTACCTTCTTTAAATAGGTTAATAAATGTATACAATTTAATTACTTAGCTAGGCGAGGGATATATAGAAGAAGTTATAACGTAGGCTTAACTGTAGTCTGTGGATGGTAATACCTAAATTAATTAAATTATACTAAATTAAGTAACAATTAATAAAGACTGTATTTAAAATACAGAAAAGTTATTTAAGGACCAATAAACCAACTCAAGAAACAGTAAATTCTTACCCTAGTTGCCTAGGTTTGAGGCTATCAAATTTAAATTATCACAAAATTATATAACAATTAGTTAATGACTGTAGTTATAACACAAAGTAGTGTATTAGATACACAACACTAATTTGTTTACTAAAATCACTTTCAAAACAAATTATATTAATAAAATTGGAGAGCAAAAATTAACACACCCTCACTCACTGGTCATGGTCACAATGAAATTTTCATTTTTCTTGAGATCGAAAACTAGAACATGAATATGTTATCAAGTACTTGATAATACCAGCAACCCCGAAGCTTATATTCTTAATCTACTTATTTTTAAACATTTAAATTATCAAAAGTTAATTATCCTGGTAATAGTTGAAACACTTACGGCTTGGTTTTCAAGTAACCACTGGGTCCTAATCCTATAGGCATTTTTTAAGACGAAGGCATTGGAAAAAAGCACTTGATTATATAACGAACAAATTAATAAGTTTCTCAAACAATTTTACAGAAACACATTTATTTCTATAAGGTCAACGCAGCGGTGGTTTCGAGGGAATTCTCATTCGCCGTACCACACAAATTCTATCGCCCTCGTAGACTAGGGGTGCTGTTGTCTGCACATGAGTTTTGTGTTGATATGGTTAACTCGGCTAGTTCGATGCGGTGCTTCCTTCTTTCTGCCACTCTGTTCTTGAATTTCTTCATCTTTTTGTTTCTGTGTAAGAATTTAATCTCCCACTTCAAAGCCTGCGTCTTTGCTCATCTGCGTAATTTAACGTTAGCTGATTGACTTCTGAATTCGTGCAACACCCCTCCTTGAAATTAGGGCTCTGCCGTGAGTGGTGGTGACAACTGTAAAATAAATAAACTTATATATATCATATAAATATATATATATATATATATATATATATATATATAAAATATATATATATATATATATATATAGTATTATATATATATATCTGAGGTGGGCGTTCCGTAATTCCGCAATTGCGGAATACAAAAATAAATTGCGGAATTGCAATTGCGAAATTTGAAAAATGTTGCGGAATTGAAGTTAGCGGAATGCCTATATATTCTGGATTTAATTCCCGCAATAAGAGACTATCAAAAAAATTTTGGAATGTTCAGTGGACATGCCAAAATTTTTGGTCCACAAATTTTTACACGTTGGCCATCTTTCTATCTTTTTCGACGTTAAAATTGGTTTATTTTTTGCAAACATGTTTTAGCCGTTTTCGTTTTTTCAATTTGTGCTTAAAAAAATGCTCTAGTTTGCGTTCGTTTTCGTCAACGCTTAGGCAAAATATAAAAATCGCTCAACCAAACGTAAAAATTCATCAATTCTGTGTAATGATAGAATAAAATTCCATGTATAAAATGCAACTTAACAGAATAAGAATCCTTACGTTTGATAAGCATTTTTTTTTACGATTTTGCTCTAAGGTTGACGATAACGATTCGAAAACTTGAGCTTTTTTTAGCACAAAATGCAAAAACGAAAACCGGCTTTGGAGTTCGAACTATTTTTCAGTATGCTAGAAGTATTTAACAAAAACTGACAAAAATCCTAAATTCATTAATAAGAAGTAAAATAAAAAACTTTTGCCTGTAGAGTTACGATATAATTAAAGTTTTTTGTAAATAAGTATTAATATTTAACAAAAACTGAAAGGCTTAATGCATGAATAAAAGTTTGAAATCTAAATTTTTTACTTTTCTTTTATTAAGTTTTGCTTAATTAAATTACAATGAATATAATTTATGAAAAGTGTGTCACCACCAAATTTCAGATAAATGTATTGTACAGTAAACATAAATGATGACTAAAATAATATAACATTTGTACCCAACATCGAAAGTCTAACAAATATATATATATATATATATATTTATATATATATATATATATATATATATATATATATATAAATATAATATATATTAATATATATAATATTATTTTTTATATATAATATATATAAATTAATATAATATATATATAATTATATATAATTATATATTATATATTATTATATATATATATATATATATATACTAGCACTTATATATATATATATAGGCTACTATTATATTGTATGTAATACTATATATTGACTATTATAAACTTATATATTTTCAAATTATTTGAAATATTTCCCCGAGGAAGAACCTACTAGGAAGTAATTATCCGGTATGGCGGATACAATGATAATTAATCCGGTCGGATACCGGATAGTCAAAAACCTGGCCGGATAGGCCGGATACAAGAATAGTTGCGATATCCGGCCATCCTAATTATATAAATAATCGTATATGTTAATAGTATATATTAAAATAGTATCAAAATAAATATTATTTATATATATATTATATTTATATCTTAGATAAATTATATATATATTATATATATATATATTATTATCTATATATATATAATATTAATTATAATAGTTCTTAATATATATAATATATATAATATATATAATATATATTAATATATTATATTATATTAATATATATTATATATATAATTATAATATTAATATATATATAATAATATATATATATTATTATATATATATATATATATATAATAATAGGTAGTAATATATTATATTTATAAGATTAATATATATATATGAATATTGTTAGTAAGTTGGATAATCACTATACAAAAATTATGTCAGAGATATTCAAGAACTAAATATAACCTAAAATGAAAACACAAAATTCTTAAAAATATCAATAATTTTAACATTAGCTATTTTTTTCAACTTTATATGTCTCTATTTTATTATCTTTATTGAATATTATTGTTATTAATCTAATAACTAAATTCAAAATGTGAGATAAAACAATATTAAGTAAATGAATATTGAACTTGGTGTGGAGTAAGTATTATTTTATGTTACAATTAAACCTAATAACTCAGCATACAGATGGACATTATTTTATAAACCTTCCACTGTGGTTAAGTGTACAATGAATTTAAGATTTATGAAATATGATGAAAAGAATTTGTAGTAACAAAATAAGCATGTACTAAATAGTAAATAAATAGAAATATAATGTATTATAGCTTAACTAACCATATATAGTATTCATTAGGACGAATTTTGTCTTACGAATATTAGAACATGCCACTGGCTTAAGAGCAACAAGAATAGCAGAAAGAGATCGGGATTTTTAATTTTTCTGATCAAATCAAGGAGGAGGATGTGCAACTTGTCATAAATCTATATGGACATAGTTAAGTTCTGTATTACATATATTGAGCTATATACTAGACAAACTTTTTGAGCCAAATGATCCAGGCATATATAAAACATGAAAACTACACTGTTAGATCATAATGATTAACTTAGCGATAAAGTAATGAACGCTGGAAATGAATTTAGAGTAGAGGAGATTTAGGAATTAGTGACATAATTAGATTAACATGAATGTGATATCCTGGGCCGAAGATTGCAAGTTCACAGGAAGGTAAGGGAAAGAGAGAAATTTTTCCCAAAATGGCAACATTTTTACTATGAATTTTCTAATACCATAGCTTTAGTATATAGACTTCAGGGATACTGAGTTTAAAGACTAAACTGTTTAATATCATTTGGGACAGCATTTTATAATATTCAGTCTATGTTTTAAAGATAAATCCATTAGGTTAGTGAAAGAGAAAACCTGTTGGTGGAATAGAGAGTGAGAGAGAAAATCAATGAAAAAATGTAGAGTTTAAAAGTATTCGAGAGTGTAATTAAGGGAATTGATGATTTAGAAAATTAAGGAAAATTAGCTTAAATGTCAATAAGAAAGCTGAATGCAGAAATTAATTTTAGCAAGGATAGTAAAGTGCCCAAGAAGTGTTTTAGCTTTTATAAAATTAAAAAGAGAAATAGGACAATTGGTCCAATTATATTGATGAAATTTTAGTGAGTTCAGATAAGGAGTTGGCTCAACATTTTAATACTTATTTGCGTCAAGTTTCAGAGGAAAGATTTGGATAACTAGTTTGGAGACCTAATATGTTCTGGCATGCATGCATAAATAGATTAACAAAATTTGAATTTGAGATAAAAGAAATTAATTTTATACATATTGACCCAAGTAAAGATGCAGGTCCTGATAGTTAATATGCGCAAATTAGGAGGAGGGTAGTAAGCAGGATTGCAAAAGTATTATTTGATTTTTAGCATCAATAATATTTGTTGAGTTACCAGATGACTGAAATAAGTATGTTGTGGGAAATTATAGGTAAATTTGGTAGACGTTTCTTTCTACAAAAGTTTTGGTGGTATTTTCCTGAAAAGTCATAGAGAGAAAATTTTATGAGAAGATATTGTATGATTCCCAGCATGGTTTTAAAAAGGGTAGGTCATGTCAGCCAAACCTTTTAGAATTTATGAATAACATTAACTGATCATTGGCTGAGGAGATCCAAGTTTATATTAATAAATAGACATAACAGTCTTTCCCCTCATCTGTTTGTAAATTTGTATAAAAAAATCCAGTCATTTTTTATACAAAGTCTAAAGGGATTTTTTTAAACTTTGGGATGCTGTAAAACCTTTTTTTTTCCCCAAAAAAAAAATAAAAATATAATTATATTTTATATGGTAATAGTTCGGGGGGGGGTTATGGGTAATGTTTTATATACATATTTGATTGTTTTTTTCCGATTAAAACTCGTAAGTATCGAATATTGGTTTGTTATAACATATTTTTAGGAAAATATGGTTTGTCGAACATGTAAGATTGACAACTGGCTTGGGCAAATTTCCATTAAATAATTTTCTCAAAAATGAAATATTTGTTTATATAGTTACTTATATATAATTTGAAATAATATTTAAAACTAAAAATTTTGAATTTTTTGATGAACTTCTTCATTTGAATCTTTCTAATATATATATTTCAATATTTTTTTAATATATATATATATTTTATATATATATATATTATATATATATATATATATATTATATATAATATTAATAATAATATATATATATATATATATTATATATATATATATATATATATATTATATATATATTATATATATATATATATATATATATAAACAATAAAAGTATATATATCACTAGCATACAAAAGCAATCAGATAATTTTAGTTCACATTATTATATAATAAAACTATAATATATATAATATAATATTAATATCATATATATATAATAATATCATAAATATAATAAATTATATATTTATAATATATACTATTCTATAATGATATCTAACATAATATATATATTACAAAAAATCAC
>JABUQX010026345.1:0-27500 GCA_015478945.1 Trachelipus rathkii
AGAGATGCAGGTGTTGTTGAAATCTTCGAATTGACTTACTTAAATGAGTATAATATAGATGTAAGTTTTTAAGATCTATTAATTTCTGTATGGTTTCTTGATATATAAGGCACGTTTTTCATGAATGTTGATGTCTGAATTTAAATATCAACTAAGCACTTCTTTTTTCCTAATTGTTTGATTTTGTTCAACTTTGGGATCATGGTAAACTTGGGGTATAGTTGCGATGATGGTCCTCCTGAATCATTCGGATTGAGAACTCTGGTGTTGATTGTTGATGAATGTGCTGGAGAGTAACCTCTGTAAGTGGCGGTTGTATAGGTTGTACTGTTGAGGTTGTAGCTAGAGGTGACTGGTTGATTTGTATGTTGATAGAATGTGTAGTGAATTATTAATACTTCCATTTTCCCTCTATACTCTTATATGGTAGTACAGGGCAGCCTTCTTTTTCATTATTGCTGATGATCCACTTAGTTATTGAAAGGGGCTATAACAGAAAAAAGTAACGGTAGGAACACTCCACTCCTTTCTTGAAAGTAATTCGGTTTTTACTTTTCAGATTTTTATATTTTAAGAGATATTTTTTATGGATTTATCCTGTGACGGCGAAGTTTACCTTCTGAGCGTTTGTTTAAGGAACATTTCTTTTATAAAGATTTAACCGACATTCGCATACCTACTGGAATGAATTTTTCATCATTTGCAGATTTAGTTTAACGTTTTCAGAGCTGTTTTTCAGATCCAGTTTTAAATATTTTTTTATAAAGGTAAATATTTATGACAACCAGGTTACTCATTATTCAGGTATGAATACAGTTTCAATTTCGAATGGTAAAATGTTAGTAGCGGAGCAAACTCTATACGTGTTTTTTAGGATAGTTTACACATTTAAATAAACTGAGAACAGATGTAAACATTCTTTATAATATCCTTTTAAGAAGTCTTTTACGTTGTGATGAAACATTGAGAGGCTAAATAATACAATTTATGTCTGATTAGCGTCTACTACTTTGGACCGAAATAGTAGTAGTAATATTGGTTTTTTAAAGATATTTCTCTCATATCTTATTCTGATAAAAAATTGTTCTGGGTTGATTGAAAAATACGAGATGTTTAAATGATGGGAAAATACAGAAACGTTTCAGCTATTTCTTCATTTAACTTATGCATTAAATCATCTAATACATGATTTTATGACCATTCACATTATCCAGCGATTTGATGTCGTAGATTCCTTCAATGAAAATGAAGATTACATCTTATTTCTTGCAAAATTTTCCTGAATAACACTGTAAAAACAATATTATTTTTTACTTGGTTCTTGTTCATAAAATTTCCATCTCTCTTAATATGTTTAAATACAGAAAGGTTTCCCGCATGCCTGTAGGGGCCTGAGTATCAACAGACAAGTAGCAGGAACTACGGGACATATAAATTTACACACTGCTCGATACTCTTCACAATGTCGATTGTTATGTAAAGTCTTTTATTGATATAGTATAATAATATATATATTATATATATATATTATATATATATATATATATTATATATTATATATATATAATATTAGTATATATATATATTAATATATTATATATATATATATATATATTCAAAGTTTTAATGAGTTATTTTTCACCAGAATGGTTGTGTTTTTCGGACAGGACTTGAACAGTAAAACCTACAGTAAGACATAAGGCAGTAAAGACATAATAGCGCATAGCCAGGGTGAAGGGAGGGGCCTCTGGGCTATTTGCGCTACTGCATTATTGAGTTATAGCTTTAGTAGAAAAAATATGTTTTTGATTACAAAATTTAAAACAAGTGAACAAGGGTTTTGTATAATTAATAAAAAAAAAAAAAAAAAAAAAAAAAAAAAAAAAAAAATTAAGAAAGTTTAAGTAATAAAAAATAAATAACTGTTTTCAGAAAAAACGGATTACTTGAAAAGAAAAATACAAAGTAATGTAAACACTTTTATTACGTTACAACTACGAAATATATTTAGCGTTCGCGCGGAGGAAATAGTGCGCCTGCGGGCGCTCATGCGTCGTTGCCGGGCCGGGACGCGCCTGCGGGCGCGGGGCAACCTCGCGTTCGGTCATGCCAACCCTGCGATCGTTTAGAGAGTTGAAACCGTGATTCAACATAATTGCATCTTCTCACCGCTTTTTCTTCCTTCTTTTTGTTCAGTAGAAACCCTAAAGGAGGGTTCTCAGACTCATTTGAGAGTTTTGGAAACCTCAAAAAATGAGATCTATGTTATAAAAACATATTTAAGTACACTAAATATCAAGATGTTAAAGTACATTTTAACTCCTTTAATTCAGCATCCGCACGCGGCTTTCATCACCGGTGTCCCGGTACTACACATACATCACTGCATTTGATCCGCCATGCGAGACTTCTTCTTCTTTTTCCTTCTTCTTCTTTTTTCCACCTACTATTCATCTTCTTTCGTCTTCTTCTAAGCTTTTCTTCTTTTTCAGGGGGGGACCCCCTTCGAGAGGGGAGGGGTCCTCAAACCTCATTTTGGGTTCTGAAAAAACCCAAAAGAATGAATTTTCTACAAACCGTTGAAAACATAGATTGTAGACACTTCGTTTGTTCTAGTATGTAGCTGGAGCTCAGATTCCCATTTCTGGCACGCACCAGCTCCGGCTCCGGGCACATATGGTTCGCCAAATAATTTAATCATAGCATTCCTATTTCTTCATGTTAATTCCATCTTTATAAACTCAACAATTTCACGCTTTATCTAAGGTCTTTTAAAATTTAAGGGGGGCGGGGGGACCCCACCCCCTTTGACGTAGCGACTTGAAACATTGGATACACAATGTTGCAACAATAAGAAGATCATGCCGAATTTTGAAGAAAATAAGATGACTCTAAACACACCTCTTTTGCTAAGATATGTATTTTGTCTCATTTCTGGAACCTCCATAATGAACCCCCCTCCCGGCGGGGCCATGGGGACTCTGGCGTTCGGGAAAGTAACTAACGGGAATCTCTACATTTTTGAGACATCTACCCGCTGTTTTGACAACCGTCATGATGGTTTTTGACGTAAGGGTACGGCCATCTATGAAAAAGCCAGTGTTGTGCGTTCTAAAAACGAGCAAACGGCAGTTGAACGCACGCTCGGCAATAGCGGCAATCGACTCGGCATACCTCAATACGTAATAGGGAACACCGAGCTCGCTTCATAGCTCCAGAAATAAAAATGTTAGCATAGCTGTGTTAGAAAAGGCTAGAAAGGGGGTTGGGGGATACTAAACTATAGAAGGAACTACCCTAGCACCTTCTATATGTAAATACCAATATCACGTCCCCGTACCCTATAACTCTAGGGGTTGGGCAACTATATACCGGGTGTATTTCCGGTGACGTAGGACATGTCAGTGCTAGAAAAGGCTAGAAATAGGGGGGTAGGGTAATAAACGCGTGAGAAGAAGCATCCTAGGCACTTCTATATACACCCAATCGCTCCCCGATACCATTAACCTAGGAGATAGACTAAGGACGGTGTATTTGCTAAACATATAGGTCGGCATCGTGCTAGATAAGCTAGATATATAGCCTATATCCATCTCAACCTATAGCCTATATCGTATAACCTTCAGCCGTATATCCTATAGGATATAGCCTATAGCCTATAAGAAAATAACATAATGACCTTTTTTCCCTTTTCGCCCTCGGCGGCATCCTTTGAAGTCTCTCTATTCTCGCCTCTATAGTTTTGCGGTTTGTGCGGTAGAAACTCTCATCCCGATCCTAGGTATATACTGGCGCCAGCTTCCATTGCATGTTCAATGAAAGTGATGCCGGTTGATTTCCCTAAACAATCGTTTGGTTATTTGACGCATGGCGAAGAATATCGGGTGAGGTTTACTGGGGTCATTTAATTAAACCCAGCTACAACGGTAATGTTTTTGAGTTACACCCCCCACAGGTAAGTAGTCCTCAGTGGTGTTTAAGTTGGTGACGCGCAGGGCCATGGAAATGGAACCAGATTCCAATTCCATCTTTCCCCGGAAAAGGTTTCTGTCGAGGTAGGTCGTCACTATGGCTGCATTATGTGCTGGGCCATCTGTTGGTAATATAACTCTTTCGTCGTGTCCTTAAAGGTATTCAATCAGGAGATTCACCAAGGACGTCCTGCAGGAAATGGAGGGGTTTTTTTTTAAAACCCTCCGCTTTTTTTGGGTTCCCTGTCAAATTTCCCCTCAGAAAGAGTAAGACCCGATAATGTCCTATATTGAGTATAACACACCAATACGTTGCACTGGGTCTAGACCTGGTGGATGGCTAGGGAATGTTAATGGGGTTGTTTTTCCGCCCAATGTCTGAAAGTTCCCCCTGTTTATATTACCATTATTGGTAATATGCCAGATTCTATTGGTCAATAAAGATATTTTCCATAATTAAGTCCTGTAAGCATCATTAGAAGGCATCATGACAGCCATGGATCCCATGCCAACGTTGTTGTCTCCACGATGCTCAAACATGCACATGTGTGGCCTATATGATACATTTTTGTATACGAACACAATCACGTCGTATGGTTTCTTCGGATTATCCAAGACGAACTAGCCCTGCCCGTAATGGAGGACGTTGATTTTATAGGGTGTATACAGAACGATCCAGTTCGACGTCGAATGTACGGACTCGACCCCTCCCGTATGTGATGAGGGGTTGAACTATCGACCCCTGTACTCTTGAAACGTCTGTAAACCTATGGAATGCATGTGCTTCGCGGTCGTCGATGTGATAACGTTGTCCATATTCTGCAGCAATTCTGTCGGCAATCCTGTTTTGCTTAAATGTAACCTCCAACATGTCTGTGTATACTTGGTCCCGTGGCATGTTCAAATGCGTATGGTTTTCTGAACTAAACAAACCACCTCTCACGTTATAAAGCGTTTTCACTACATTTATATTACGGAATGAATTTGTAGTTATGACATAACCTCCATATGATAGCTGTTAGTTGGTTGAACACATTCACATTGCCGTATTTATTAGGCTACATATCAATGTAATATCTAAAAGGGTATGCATTAGGCATTTTAATTTAATTCCTTTGTTGGCTGTATCGATATTTTTAAATACTAATGGATATACCTATTGTATTTAACAACTCTATATTATATTTCATATTGGAACACGTTTCGGCTTTTTGTATGCACATGATGTCACAGTAGAGGACGTCAGTTGTTATGGTGCAATGCGTGGAAAGAACACCGTATAAAATCAATGTCTAGAAGGAAGAGCCCTCTCTTTTTATGTGTGCATTTTTCAAAAACAGAAGCATAACAATTATCATACCCATTCGACATTCTCGATGGTTTGTGCGTGTTTTCGTTATTGCGCGTGCGCAGAACACCAACGTACATATCTCATACCTCCTTAACATGAATTTAAAACTAATCGAACCTTATTATTCCCTACAAACATTCATACTTAAACATCCCGTATGGTGATACACCGCTATAAATCAAAACTAGTATTGCCCTGTATTATATAGTATATATATATATAGTATATACTATATATATATATATATATAATATATTATATATATAATATATAATATATATATATATATATATATATTAGATATATATATATATTAAGTGATGGCAGTTTACATCGCATCCGTGCATCAGCACATTGATAAGATCCGCAATTCGCATCCGCACATTAATTTAAGATCCGTCATGCGCATCCACGCTGTTGCCACTGCTGGATGTTGCCGCGGGATTATTATATTTCGAGATTTGATGAAGAATTTTTTAATAAAAATACTTTTAAGATGAATCTAAACGCAAACTTTAAATGAGACACATTGACTCGCCTCAACTGTGTTATTGATGACTCACGATCTACAAGCATGTTCAATAATAATTTGAATTCAAGAAAGAGTCAACATGAGTTAGGTATGTCAAAAAAAATCAGCGCCATCTACAGCTCTGTCTCCGAAGTAATATACCATTAGATTCTGTCAAACGCTAAGGAAGTATTTTGAAAGGAAACCATTTTGAAGTTACAAGGATGACGGTTTAAAATGAATGAAAGATGTAATAAACTAGAGCTAGAACAACGCTTTGGTTCTGTGGAAATAATATGGACCTTTATACTATTGCACTCTAGATCACCGTTATTTAAAAGGGCAAGTTTTTTTTTTTGTAACACAAAATTAGAACAAGTAAATTGGGCACTTTTGTGTGTTGCAGTTGAATAACTTCAATCCGAACGGTCTATTTAATTCGCTACCCCTTAAAAAAGGAAAAAAAACGAAACATCTGACAGAACCAAACCCGTCTTGAAGTATTCAATAACAACATAACGATTCACTGGAAGAATTTCAAATGGTGGCAGTAGTGACGAAGAAAACAACACGCATTCCAAAAGATGTTGTGCAAATGATTGAAAACTATTCACCAAGAAACGACTAAAATATACAAATGATGATCCTATCATTTGGTGGAAAGTTAAGCAAAATGTTTATCCACCCTTAAGGAGAGATTATAACTAGACCCCCTATCGTTTTGAAAAAGCAAAATCAAAATTTTACAACTTTATTTTTATATCTTAATTAAGGTAGAAACGTCCTCCTGAACATCATGGTGTAATTTTTTTTTTTTTTAAAATTCTAAATAGTTTTTAGATAAGAAATTTATTTAGAGAGGTGTCGCACACTAAAAATTCAATTCCAGGTCAAAATTGCAATTCCAGGTTTAGGATCAAAAAAATGTTTTATTTTATAATTATAGAAATCTATTTTTTTTTTTGCATATACTCAACCTGCCTAGCCTCATAGTTTGACTAAAAAAAACCCCTCTCAAAGTTATACGTTTTCACATCACACTTTATATTACGCATAATTTGTAGGTTATGACATACCCTCCATATGATAGCTGTTAGTTGGTTGAACACATTCACCATTGGCCGTATTTTTAGGCTTAACATATCTATGTAATCTACAGGGTATGAATTACGTACTTTGAATTTAATTCTTTGTTTACTTTTTATCGATGATTGATTCTATCCAAATATGATATTGTATTTTTAACAGACCCTCTAATTATTTCTATTGACACGGTTTCGCGCTTTTTGTAGGGCACATGGATGTCTACGGAAGGACTGTCTAGTTTTTTTTAATGGGGTGCAATGCGTGGAACGAACAACCGTATCAAAAATAATGTCTAGAGGAAGAGCCCACCTCATTTTTAATGTGCATTTCACCAGAAGCCAAAATAAAAATTACATCCCATTCGACATTCTCATGTTGTGCTGTGTTTTTTTTCGTAATTGCGCGTGCGCAGCACCAACGTAACATACTCAATCCTCCTTTAATGATTTAAAATAATGAACTTATATTCTATCACATTTTCATAAATTTAACATCCGTATGGTGATAACACGCTATAAAAACATAACTTGTGAGACAGACCCTATATATATATATATAGTATATATATATATATATATATATATATATATATATTATAATTATATAGTATATTATTATTTATTATATATTTATATATATATATATATTATATAATATATATATATATATATTAGTGATGCAGGTATACATCCGCATACGCATCGCACACATATTATTTAAAAAGATCCGCATCCGCAATCCGCGCTTTGCGCCTGCGGATGTTGCGCGGGATATTTATATTCGAGAATTTGATGAAGAATTTATAAATAAAAACCATTAAAGATGAAAAATCTGAACGAAACTTTTAACATGAGAGACATTTGACTGTCGCCTCAACTGTGTTATGATGACTCAACGATCTCGCAAGCATGTTCATCAATAATTTGAAATCAAGAGAGTCACATGAGAATTAGGATATTGTCAAAAATCAGCGTGCATCTACGCTTCTCCTCGTCTCCGAAGTATCCCAATTAATCTCAGACGCTAAGACAGGGTATGTTTGGAAGACCATTTTTTGAAATTGAAATGATGAAGGTTTAAAAAGAATGAAGATGCTAATAAAAAATTAGAACCGCAGAAAAACGCTTTGGGTTCTGTGAATTATTAGACCTTCATACATATTGCAAACTTACCTTAGATCAACCGTTAAATAAATGCAAGTTTTTTTTGTAATACACAATGTTAGAACAAGTTGATGGGCCTTTGTGTTTGCCGTTGTAATAAATTCATATCCCGAATCGGTCTATTAATTCGCTAAAAGAACCCCCTCCATTAATAAGGAAAAAAAAACGAAACTCAGAAACCAACACCTCATAGGAAATAAATGACGAAGTATGGAACGAAGCCCAACTACAAAGCATTATAATTCAAAAGATGTTGTGCAAAATGATTGAAAACTATGCTATCACCAAGAAAAACGACTAAATACATAATGATGATCCTATCAGTTGGTGGAAAGTTAAAAAGCAAATATTTATCTACCTTAAGTTGTAAACTTGCAAGAAATACTTGGCCTGTCCTCTCAAATTATGTTCCAAGTGAGAGAGCATTTAGCAATGCTGAACTAATATATGATAAAAGGAGAAACAGACTCTCATAGAAAAGGCAGAAAAATGATGTTTCTCAAGCACAATCTTCTTATATTTGAATTTCAATAATTAGTGCAAAAGTATATAATCCATTGTGAAATTTCTTTCATTATAGGTGGAGTTTGAGGAAAAGTGGTTGAAGGGCTGCATTTGAGTTTAGTTCCCATCCTCGCACGCCCTGGTAAACCTAATATTATAGTTGTGGGTAAAACTACTCGAAATAATTAGGCATATATATATCATCTAGTATATATATATATTATATATATATATAATATATATATATATATATATATAATATTATATATATATTTATATATATATATATATATATATATATATATATTATATATGATATATATATTATATATCAAACATCCGCATCCGCGAATATAAATCAAACATCCGCATCCGCATGGAACCGCATCCAGCATACCGCGGGTGCGAAAAAATGAACTCTGCTGCATCACGTAAATATATATATATTATATATATATATATATATATATATATATATATCTATATATATATATTTATATATATAGTATATATATATATATAATGATATATATATTATCTATATATATATATTATATCTGCTTTTTTTTTTTTTCCAAGACTAGGGAGTAAGTGCGTGAAGTTAGTGACATGACCAAGTCTGGAAAAAGGTCATGAAAGAACTACCCACTAAGAGCTTCAAGGACGCGACGAACCCTCACTTAATGGCATTATCGTCAGGTGTAGGGTTCATCCTCCTGAACGATCAGGTGGGCCAACAAAGCATATCGCCCCTCAAAAAACCCGCCATCGACTACTATTATGGACCTTTATTCTCGTCTCCTGCAAACACAATTTTCTCTCTCTTCAGACATTCCATTTACTGACTGTCAATCCACTTTTTCTTCTTCGGTCTCCCGGCATGTTTCACACCTAGTATATCATTAAAAAGAGTAACAACATAACCCTCAAATGTAATGACCGCTAGTACACTCAGACTTAGTCCATTTCATCCACGACATCCAAACATTTATTGCACCAGCCACTTTCCTGCAATTCACAACTTAACTACACTACACTCTCTGCATCACATCCGTTCTCCTTTTCATCCAACATAATATTACTAAATATTTAGACTTCAGATCACTTGTTTCCAGCTGCTCAACCATCCTAACCATAACTTCACACCCGAGGACTGTCCCTTCACTCACAACCATATTAAACTACTCTTATCTAACGCTTACTTTCAAGACGCCTCCTTTTACACATCCTACTACAAATCTCTCTCTACCAATCCTCTCAACTCTCTTCAGATTCACACAGTGTACAGCAAAAAGCAAAATCATCCGATATAATAGTCGAGCACCTTCCATTCAACCGCATCTCCAATCATTCTAACATACCATTTCTGACACCCCCATTTCTAATTCTTTCATAACCATCCATAATACAAATTGAATACCAGGGGACACAACATACATCCGCTGCCTCCTACCGCTATAATATTAAACCAATCACATTTTTTGACACCATTTATTTCTTACACAAGCTTCAACTATCGTCATATCATATATATATATCATATATATCATATATATATATTATATATATATATATATATATTATATATTATATATATATTATATATATATATATATATATTATATATTATATATATATTATATATATATATATATCGCCACTCAGTACATGTCTTGGAATGATTTAACAAAATAGAAAACAAGAGTACACAAAGTCTCTGATAGTTCTTTTTTTGGAGCAAGAAAATTAAAAAGGGTCTAGACTTAGGAATACCTAATAGTATTAAGGTAGGAACATCGCTGATATACTATTTGCCGAGTTTATCAATAAAGAGTGACAAGGTAAAACAAATTATTTTTTCCATTTATGATTTTCATTGGTTCCCCATCATTAATGTACAAACAATGTACCGAACATAAATTTAGAAGAGACAAGAAAGAAGCTCATGAGAATCAGCCTCACTCATCATTTTTTATTTCCTTGAACTGTCATTGTCTGAGGATATTAATACACTCTTCAGAGTTATTACGAGAGGAAGACAAACAACTGTTTTGTTGAGTTATCATAAATGATATTTTAAAATGATTGGAGTACAATGATACACATTGGTAAAAGAAATTATGAATAGAAATTGTCATATGGGTATGGGGAAAGATTTATTTTATCATCAAGAAACGGCCGTACTGGCCAGGAATAGTCATTATAAGTTTTCTTGCAGACCTTAACACAAAATTTCAGAAGTACGTCATGTATTACTGAAGTTAGCGAACTTTTAATCCGTGGCCTGTAATTTATTAGTTCTTACTGATGCATGGTCGAATATTTCAAGCTGTGCCCCGCAAATAAATCTATATTTTGAGGAGAACTTTATTGACCTTGTTTGAGATGTCCACGAACATTTGTCTAATGTTTGATGACTGCGGAGTTTGTGCTGTTCGACTCAAGAAAGACATAAACTTTCTTTATATTGCACCAGCAATGCTTCAGGACACACAGTGGGAACATTCAGCTGTGAGTAGGTTCCATTCTCGGACAACAATTTCATTAAATAGAGTCACTGAATAATGTTTCACCTAGTGTGAAATTCGAAGTGGAGAGGTTTAGAGCACGAACAACAAATTGGCTTCTCTGAAATTAATTGGTCAACGGCATGACGCTAACTCAGAGAAACAAAGAACTGCTGATTGAGTAATCTGACCATTCGTTGGTGGAGAAAGCTAACTTGGATGATTATTTGATAGAGGTTATTAATTCTGAAACTTTTTTTTTCAAAATAATATCTCTGTAGTACTTTCTTTGAGCTGTGTGATGAAAGAAGACCCGATACTTCTTTTGCTAGGCCGTAACCAAACCGAAGAATTTCATCAGCGTGACGAACAGAAGACTATCCATTACTATAATTTCTGTAAATTTACTGTTATATCCATCCTTAATGATTTTTTGTTTCAATTTGGTCCCATAATTTTGTCATTTATTTAGTTTCAAAAGAGCAATTTCACATCTCCTTCTTAAATCTGAAATTGGGGATCCCTTTACTTTTTTTTACTCATTTTCCCCTTTCTACATTTTCCTTGTTTTTTGCTGCTTAGATACGTTTCATAACCCGGATATCAATTCTTCCTATCCTCGAGAATAAATTACGATTGCAAAGTTATGGTTTACCGTCGGTTGTTCATGGGAAACATATCGAAGTAATTCCAAAATCCACATTGATAAGGATACTATGTGGGGAATTCCTGTCAACATGTTGATTTTCGAGCGGAATATACACTCACAAGTAGAGTCTCTCAATATTATATTGCTAGATTTTCGATTGCTGACTCAAATTACTGTTACTACCTTGAGACGGTGGCACTAGTCAACTAATTCTAATCAGTTTCTCACAAAAGTTTGTTAAATTTCTAACAAGTTCCATCAGAACATTTTCTAATAGTATTCCGAACTTCACAATTAATGCAAAATAATTTTATTTTTCATAATTTTGTGAATGCGGAAAGTCAAGGAATATTTAAAAGCGATGCGAATATATAATTTATATATATATATATATATATATTCTTATTATATATATATATAATATTATATATATATATATATATATATAATATTATACTTATTTATATATATATATATATATATATATATATTATATATATATATATATATATATTATATAATATATATATATATATATATATATATATATATATCGGTATATTGTATATATATATTTATATAATATTTATATATATATTATTATATATATATATATATATATATATATATATATTATATATATAATATGTTGATATAATATATAATATATATATATATATATATCTTCCCTTCCCACAGTCCTTTTCTCAATAAAAAAAAATAGTCGCGCTATGCGAAATTGGTACGTTACAACAATTTTTAGCTTTTCTTGTGATTTACAAAATTAAAGGTATCGTACGGTGTTATTAAGTACTTGCACGCAAAAGTGTTTTATAGGGGTAAAGTTTTGAAATAGATAGCGAGAAGTAAATGTTCATAGAACTTTAACAGTCATGGTTAAAGATTGAACATAGCTGTTAGACTGGAGGTCAGAGAGCAGATTGAAAAAATATTGAGACTGTGTAGAAAAGAGGTATTGACTGAAGAGCTCATGAAGAGCCAGTGTCATTATAATAACGATGAATAAAGAGAGTGATGCAGACAATTCACTGGATAAGCGAAAAGTGCCCTAGCCTCACCATTTAAAGAGAACAGTGGTGAGTGGAATCACTCTCAAGATTGAGTGAGGCATACTCTATACAGGGGCAAACGACCCCCTGTAAATATCAAACTGGAGGTGGCGTGAAGAAATTCTGAATGGGCCTCAGAAACACCCCAACCTTTTAGAAGGCTTGTTTAAAAGAGAAGTATATGAACTTCCAATTAAGGTCAACGAGAAACAATTAAACACCACGATATGAGGCGACGACAAGATTTTGAGTTATGTGTTTTCAAGAAGATGCTAATACCGTGTGAAAAATTATGTGGAGTGGAAAAGATGGAGAGCTGAAGGCTTTTGAGTAATTGAAAAACACCTTGTCTTCCAATTGCCTCAAAGAATTCTCGACGAAAAGATCAGATTTCTAAGTTGATCCAAAGGGGGCCCTTCTACTAGCACGTGGCTAATTTTTGTTGAAAAGGACCTCTATCAAAATGAGGGGAGTAATGAAGGGGTGAAGGGGGAAGTCTTCGACCTTGGAGTAGACTTGTGATGAAAGCATAAAGAAGGTCTTTTTATGAAAAGTAGAAGAGTTAGGGGTATAAAAACAGTCAAGATCCATCATGAGCAAACACCACCTATTTAAATAGATTTAAAGGACTGAGGCGATGGCTTCACGCCAAAAATCTGGAAGAAAGAAGAACAAGGAGACATAGAGCATTGGGTGAGCCAGAGAAAAGATTATGAAGATTGAGATTTTTTAAACTTCCTCTAGGGTAAGATTCGAAAACTATAGAAAGAACAGAAATTAGAGAGATTTTGCGATATTTGGAGGGTTGAGTTGGTTTCCCTTTTTTGTACAGGAGCACCTTTTCACCAGCAAGAAAAAAAAAGGCCAAAAGTAGAAAGACAGAGGCGGAATAATTTAAACAAGGCAAAGTGGAAAGCCTTGGAAAGCACAAGTTTTTTGAGAAACTATAAGGAGGAATACCAATCCAGAACCAGTAGGCTTTCTTAAGTGTCAGCTCTGAAAAAGCAGAAATAGCATCTTTTGAAGAAATTACATTATTAGCAAATAAAATATGTTGGAGGTTAGGTGGAGAAGAAGGAATAATCACTGGAATCGTCCCCCTATGGTGGAATTAGACAGAAAAAGGTTTTGAAGCAAAGGAGTTAGCTTTAAGTGGAAGGTTTAAACGGCCAGTTATGCAGACAGGGAAAATACTAAAACAGGGTAAGAGGAACAACTCAATTTTAAGATTTAACCATTAATTTCAAATGTTGAAATATACGGTGAGGGAGAGGAAGCCAGTAAGATTTATTGCATTTTCTACTGAGAAAAGAAATTTTTGGTGTCATGGAGAATAGATTTGGACATGATTTTTGGGATGAAGTATAAGTGGAAAGAGTTTCTGGAATTTGAAGATGACGGTAATTCCTAAGGGCAGCGTCCCTGTGGCTAATAGCACGAGAACAAGCAGAGTTAAAACCAAAGGTTATTAGGTTTAGTTGAATGTAAAGATCATGGGTGCACAGCCTCCATGCTAGAGAGAAATTACCGTCGCGCTTTCAAACAACTCCGAAGTAGACCCTTTTCCCACGGAAAAACTGTAGTCATCTCCATGGGGAAATCAATAGAAGATACGGGGACCGTAAGTCGTGACCCGTTAGCCAGAATAACCGAAGTGCATAAAAACGTTTTCCTCGCCGTAGGTTCGGGGGCTTTTCCTCGCGGACGACTTGAAGAGAATAGATACAGAAAACAGAAATATGAGAGGTGATCGCCAGGGAACCCAGAGGGAGGAAAGAATTTGACAGCACAGGATAATTAGAGATTGATGGAAAAGGTCTAGAAGCCGTTTTGGTTTCCAATCATCAAGGCGATGAGATACGAGTAGGGACTGCACCTACTTCTAGTAATTCTGGAATAGAATAGCCCTAGCAAGTTCATAAACTCTTATCTTGAGCCCTTACAGGAAAAGCAGTTGACCGTGGAGTGGAAACGTTAAATAAACAAGATGATGATTTTCAGAGAAATGTGAGAAAGAGAGAGAATGTACTCTCATTTATTATGACAGTTATATTGAGCCGATTAGTAGAAATATTCGGTAAAAACTTCCAAATCAAAGCCACGGGAACAACGATTTGCACACAATTGCACTAACTGGCCTTTTGTCTGAAACTTGAGGGAAGAAAATAGTAAGGGAGTCACAGAGTAAGAGCTTGAAAGTCGAACGCTTACAAACCTAAATTTTCGGTTAGAAATAACAGATGAGGTTTAGAGGAGAGAGGTGATGTTCAAGAACAAAATGAAAAATTAGATTTTAAAAAAATAACCGGCAAGGTACAGCAAATTGATAGCAAGGTTTTTGATAACGTTGGAAATAGGCGGCTTTCCGTGAAGGCACAACTCCAAATCACGGAGGCTGTCAAATGGCATTTAATGGTGATGATTAGTAGGTTATTTTTGGATAGCTACCACCTTTAAAAAAGGCTTCTGCTCCAGGCAGATCGGGGGTGGCTTGCCCATTTTAACAGCACGCATTTATTTAATTTTTCTCTTTAAAGAGGTAACGTTGTTGTCTGTAATTGTATTTTTAAATGGTGTGTGATATAGGATGAAGCTTACTCATCGTAAGAAGAATAGGATATGAAGCACAAAAAGGAAGACAATTGGGCACTGGAGTGCCATGCCGCAATCGTACTACTTAATAGGACTCCATATGCTGCTCATTGGTGGTATCTCTCCATGCGTCAAAAATCCGGTGCGGACCAACACAATATATATATATATATATATTAATTATATATATATATCATTTATATTATATATATATATATATATATATATATATATATATATATATATATATATCTATAATTATATAATATATATATATATATATATTATAACTTAAAAGATAAGCACAACGGCACGCACATGCAACTTCAGACACTAAATACGGTTAAGTCTATTTCTCGGTTTTTATTGTATATTTACTCTTTTTTTTTCCCTAATTCCGAAACACTAGTCTTTGATTAATTATATTCGTCATTTTCTGATTTTCCGCTCAATATGTTAATTTTTAACAGTAAATTTCGACCAACTTAATAATATTACTCTTGTATATATTATGAAACATTTTTCTTTCAAATAATGCTATAAAATTGGTGAAATTTGGACCATGGAATTATCAATGTGGAACACTTGAACAGAATGGCAGAAAAAATGATAATCTTCTGTAATCTTGTTTTCTTTTTAAAAATTAAGAATAAAACGAGGAATGAACAACGTTAAGAAGAAAACGTCCCGAAAAGCTGTTTTCCGCCGTGAGTAATTTCATGAGCGCGCACCATCTGTTTTCACCATGTTAAACTTTTCAGAAAGGAGGCGTTCGAGTAACGCAAGCATCGTAAACGACTAGCCGAAAATTTTTATTTCACAGTTGGCTGCTTCGGAATGCAAATTAATTAAATTTTGATATTAATTGCCATGTGAAGCGTTAGAAAGAAGAAGAATTATCGTCATCTCTTTTAATTCTCAATATCACATAATTCCCACATCAAAATTTTCACATTTTTATTATCTTCTTCTTTAAAGCAATAGCCGGATCCATATAATCAATAAGGATATATATATATATATATATTATATATATATATATATATATATAGTATATATATAATATAAGTATATATATAGTATATATATTATATATATATATATATATATATATATATATATTATATATATAATATATATATATATATATATATCTATATTAAATACTATATATATATATATATATATATATATATACATCATAACCTATGGTGAGTCAAATGTTAATATCTTATATATTATATATTATTTATATATGTATATATATATCTATATATATTATATATATACGTATTTATTGATCCTTACTGGGAAGATAAAGTCAACTTGCCTCCTCTACGAATCGAACCAATAGCATGTTGATGAGACTCAACATGCCAGATCAATTACATATTGAAGCATCAAGCAAAGCTTCAAGTGAAACAGTTTCCGTAAACAGATTTTCCCCAGATACGTCAGGGTAATGACAGAGCGAAACGTCGAGATGGTGGAGTCTGGATTGTTTGCTAGAATAAAAGTTTTTTTAGACTTTTCAGGATTGGCTCAACTAGGTAATGTGTTAGGTACGTTGACTGTCAGTTACAAAATCTGTAATTTCAACCCAAAGTTGGCATAATCTTCTTATCTTCCCGTAAGGAATATATATATTAATATATATTATAATTATATAGATATTATATATTATATATATATATATATATATATATATATATATATATATTAATATATATATATTATATATATATACTATATTATTATATATATAATATATATATATATATATATAATATATATATATAATATATATATCATTATATATATATATATATTATATATATATATATATATATAATATATATATATATATATATATATATATATATATATATATATATATATATATATATATATATTTACACATATATATATAGTATATATATATAATATGTATTAGTTATATATTATATATATATATATATATATTATATATATATATTATATATAAAGAATATATATTGGAGAGTATGAATAAAAATGACAAATGTAAATGTAAAGAACTTGATATGAAAACTAGAATGGTTTTGAGGTGGCGAGACTGGCGCTAAGCAAGGGAAGTTATTAGTCACCAATCTGTTCGGCATATTGAATGTCGTAATAAGCGGCAATGGAGGGAGGAGGTGGAGGACTTGGAGTCGGAGATGTGTAATCGGCTTATTTTGCGGATGACTTTGGCGTGCTGGAGTGAAGACGGAGAGAAACTGAAGAGGGTGGTGTTGGCTTTTGCTAACAACTGAGGAAGCGGGCCTAATGCATGAACGTAGATAAAAACAGAAAATTTGATAGTAAAGTAGAGTAGAGATGAGGAGAGGAGTTTGCTCGTGGACGGGTTGGATTTGGTGTGGTGACTGAAAGAACGTAGAAACGAATACAAGTATCCGGGGGAATGTTTTGGTTAGGGGAGGGAGAAGTGCTTTGGAGAGCTGCTAGCATGAATTGATAAGTACGCGGAGAACTGTTAGAGCTTTTATATCCTATCATCAGTGGATAATGAGATTAGAGGGCTGGAGGTGAAAAAGGAATTTTTCGAGAGCATTTTGGACACCTGTTCCTTCTGATGTATGGGGCGGAAAATGGCGTATGAAACAACAAAGGGAGAATTCAACGAGGTTGGGCAAAACTGGCGTTGAAAGGAATGTATAAAGGGATGGCCAGGAAAGACCAGGAGGGAATGAGTGACGAAAACGAAGAATGTAGAGAAGGTAATAGGAGTGTCTATATTAATAAAGTAGATACAGAAGACCAAGGTGGTGGGGACATTTGGAAGAGGATTGGAGCGTGGCAGGATGGGTGGCGCAGGAGGAGGGGGGACTGAAGCCGGAGGAGATGATTCAGGGGAGACTAACGGAAGAGATAAAGAGACTCGTAAGAAGATTCGGCTGATAAGAAAACACAATGCCAATCTTATCATTCAGCTGGATTCGAATGAACGGTCTTGGAAATGATAGAGGGGAGTTCGGAAGAAGACGTTGGCTGTGCTAAACAGGCTCTCATGAGCCTTCCTGGGGAGCGGATTAAGATGTTAGTAAGAATGTAAGATAAATATAATAAATATATATATTATAACTATTATATATATATATATATATATATATATATAATTTATATATATATATATATATAGTATATATTATATATATATATATATATATATATATATATATATATATATATTATATATACTATATATATATATATATATATATATATATATATGATATTAATATGGAAAATTATATACTCTTAAACAAAGAAACATATATGTAACTGTAAGCATTTGTAAGAAGATATGTTCTCACGCTCTCTCCAAAAGGTATTTTGCTTATCATAAATTTCTTGGGGCAAATTTCTACATTGCACATAATAACATGAGATTGGAAAAAAGTGGATTCTCGAAGCAGTGTAAAGCTTTAAAGAATCTAAAATTCACGTGTGATTTATATAGTTAAACCTAAAAATATTATGTAAAATTGTTACCTTGACTTTTTATTGAATATGGAAAGTTTCTTGGTTTAGTAAGATATTTTATAATAATTAACAGATAAAATCTGAACTTAGGTAAAAAATTAACAAATGTAAATTAGTTTACATGTATTTAATTTAAATTTATTTACATTCTTTAATAAAATTGTAATTAATTTCGTAATTGACATGATAAATCAGTCGAATATGTCCATGCTTATATAAGGTCATGTGTACGTTCTTAATAATAGAAAGAATTTCTAATTTCAAGAATTTTTTTTATATATTTGAATCGATGAGTGGAAAAAGTACTAGCCCTTAATCAGCCATTTTTAGATTAAATCTTAAATCAATGCTAAATTAATAGAACTACATGTTGAGATAAAAATCAGTACAAATATAAGAACGGCTGATATTGTAGCAGCTAGTCAAGTGGAAAAGTAGTATATGTCCGGGAATAGTAGTATTTATCCTATCATTCACCATCCAATTTCCAAATGGCGCTAGCATCGCTATCAACTGTTGTTTGCATCTTTGTAATTCGTGGTCTATTTTCATTCTTCTTGTGATTTTGGTTATCATATATTGTTTTTGTGTTAATTACTATGATTTTGATTCGATTGTTTGAGTGTGACGTTATGAACAATGAGTGATATAAGCAGTGATTCGTAGGGAGACAGTGAGGCCTCTATCCCAGAAAATAAGGGCAAGAAACACGAAGCCCATCTTCAGTCATGGAAGAAACAGCAAATGATTGCAGCTCCTCCTGAAGGTGTTGTTCAGGTCAACATGTTTGGTAAACAAATTTCGGTTAAGTTACAAGGCCAGATTGCTCTTGAAAGCATCTCTTCATGAAAATTTCGGATGGCAAAAAATAGATTATTATCATTAAGAAATTTTTGGAGGATAATAAAAAAAAAAAAAAAGACACATTCATAATGAGTTAATAGAGAGTAAACCTGTGAAAGACATCGACCAAGATCTGAAGGGAACAAGAAACCTAAAGCAAGCAATTTTTCTTATTTACAATGAAAGGATGTTTCACCGATCCAATTTGTAAGCAAGCATTTGTGAGCTTATATGTAATTTTTCGTGTTCAGGTTCAACGGTTGATAATAATTCTTTTATCGGGCAAATCCCTGAACGATACTCGTGGTAAACATAACAATAGACCTCATTTATGTTGTTAAAGACTGGTGTGAAGTAGAAATCACAGAACAAATCGCGTCCTTTTCCAACGTCAAAATTTACATTACTCCTCTAAAACCTTGGTTTGAATTCGGTCTATGCACAACTTGTTTGTCAAAAAATATCCTGAATAGGTGGAAAACATCATTAAATGAGATTTACTCGAAGTATTTTAACGAAAACTAGAACCTAAATTTTAGAATACCTCAAGTGAACGCATGCTCGGATTGTGAACACTTAAAACCGAGAATCAAAGACAAGAATTTAAATGATGCTACAAAAGGAGTCGCTGCAACTCTAATAATAATTAAAAAATAAAACGTGCTAATAAATTTTATAACAAGTTGTCTTATTATTAAAAGTTCCATGTTAATTAAACAGACTTGAGTGGAAAAACAGTACAAGTCCAATGATCTCTAATTAATTGTTTAAACTTTCTGGAAAATGTTAAGCAACAATTAGACAAATAGAAACATTCCTTCGAGGTAGTGTAACAGTTTTAAAAGGGTTTCATTATTATAATTCTGACTCCGTTATTTATATATGAAAACAAAAGTTATGTTTTTAAATATCTCAGGATGATGTAAATGGACAAGTGTTTTTCCACCCACCGATTAATTTATAACAAATATTTCTCTTGCATAAATAAAGCTAATTAAAATTTTGCTGCTAGGTATTCAGTACCTAAACTCACCATGATCATCCTGTCCACATCCTATATATATATATATATATATATAAATATCAGCATATATTATCTATATATATATATATATATATATATATATATATATATATATATATATATATATATATATATATATATATATATATATATATATATATATATATATATATATATATATATATATATATATATATATAAATATTAATATATATATATATATAATAAATATACACAATAAATATATACATAATATGTCTTTATATATAACCAAAGTATTTCCAGATATCATAAATATATATATATATATATATATAAATATATATATATATTAAATATATATATATAATATATTATATATATATATATATATATATATATATATATATATATTATATATATATATATATATATATATAATATATATTATATATATATATATATATATATATTATATATATATATATATAATATATTTAAAAAGTTGCACCTCACGAACATTGCCCTATTCTAACGGAGAATTGTTCTAGGCATTCGCTACTAGGGTTCGGACTAGGGAAATCGAACCCGAACCCGAACCCGGGCCATTGCCTTTGCGTCTAAGTCGCTCTCTCACTGAAAAATGATGCGGTATGATAGCATGCATATATATTAATTATATAATATATATATATATATATACATTATATATATATAAGCTATCTACATTATATATTATATATATATATATATATATATATATATATATATATATGTATATATATATATATATATATATATATATATAATATATATATATATATATATATATATATATATATATATATATATTATATATTATATAATATATATATATATAATTATATATATATATATATAGATAGAGGTTACCTGACCTGACCATAGGCAGTCCCTTAAATTGTGCGTATTCTTTTTAGCTCATCGTGCCCAAGTGGTCAACACATGCTATTCCGTCTGCGAGGAGCCCAGGATCTAATCCTTAGTAAGTGAAAAATCACTCAAGGAGTATTTTATCAATACATATTGAGCTGCGGTTTATATAAGCAGTAATTTACACCCATAACAAATAGAATTTCCGGCTAAGAAGTATTCTCCATCGTGGGTCTGTGTGCCATTTGACCCGAGTGTGAGCAGGATGCGCCGCATGAGGTACCTGACCTGACATAGGCAGTCTTATTGTCCGCGTATCTTTTTTAGCTCATCTTGGCCAAGTGGTCAACAACACTTGCTATTCCGATCTGTAGGGCCAGGAATCTAATCCTATAAGTGAAAGAATCATCAAGGAGTATTTTTTTATCATTAAACATATGAGCTGCGGTTTATTTATAAGCAGTATTTACACCCATACAAATAGAATTTCCGGCTATGAGTATTCTCCATACGTGGGTCCTGTGTTGCCTTTGACCCGAGTGTGATGAAATACTGCGTATATTTGAACCTGACCTGACATAGGCAGTCCTTATTGTCGCGTATCTTTTTAGCTCATCGTGGCCAAGTGGTCAACACACTTGCTATTCCGTCTGCGAGGGCCCGGGATCTAATCCTAGTAAGTGAAGAATCACTCAAGGAGTATTTTTATCAATACATATTGAGCTGCGGTTTATTTATAAGCAGTATTTACATCAATACAAATAGATTCTCCGGTTATGAGTATATATATATATATATATATATATAATATTATTATATATATATATATATATAATATTATATATATATATAGTATTTATATATATATATATATGGAGACATATTTATAAGATGTTGACTCCGTTTATACGGGGGAAATTTTCGATAAGAAAAACAACGAATTTCGGGCCTTTTCTTTATTGCTGCAATTTCTATTATTTATTAGCGTTATTTGCATTTTTAATTTTTAAGAAAATAAACAAAGATTTTTATTAATTTTTTTATTATTATTATTATTATTATTATTATTATTAATTATTATTATTATTATTATTATTATTATTATTATTATTATTATTATTAAATTATTATTATTATTATTATGTATTATTATTATTATTATTTAATAGGAATTTAATTTTTTTTCTGAGTTTCTTTCATTTTTATTATTTGATTTTTCGATTATTATTATAATTTTAATGTTATAAGGTTACTGCGCATTATATGCGAGCTTGCGAGCGGGCACCCCCGCTCTGGCGGGAGACGGGGGGATGATATAGAGGGGGGGGGCCCGAAGGCCGCAACCCCGGATCAAAACATAAATATATAAAATAATCAAATATAATTTAATTATTGTCAAGGTTGTTTCTACAAATTTACGTATACATTCAACAATTTAAACTAAGAATTAAATAAATAGCCTAATGCACGGCCTAAGGCTACTCATTTTTTATAAGACTATAGGTGTGAAGCACAAAAAAAATATATGTCAATTTCTTTCCTAATTTTGGTTAATATTAATTAAATAGCTTTGAAATCCAGTATTTACTAAATGTATTTAACCTCAAATTTTTTCAAAAATTTTGAAAATTTTTACGTCTACATTTTTTTATTGATTTTCGTTCCTGGAGTCAACATCTTATAAATAGCCTAATATATATATATATATATATATATATATTATATATAAATATATATATATATATATATATATATATATATATATATATATATAATATAATATATATATATATAAATATTATATATATTATATATATTATATATATATAATATATATATATATATATAATTAAAGAATAAATTCTCATAATTAGTGTCACTAATTAAATATGGTTATTAAATAATTGTAATTAAAAAAATTTTCTTATAATTAAACGGAATATAAGAAGTGAATTATTTTAAAATTGCAACAATGGAACTATTTCTCAAAATAAAAAAAAATTATACATGGGTTTTTTATTCAATAATAATTTCGGTCACACATTATACATTCACACATATATATGCACACTCATATATATATGGTAGAGTATTATATATATTATATATATATATATATATATATATATATATATATATATTATATATATATTATATATATATATATATATATATATATATATAGTATATAATATATATATATATATATTATATATATATTCACAATACACTACCTGGAAGAATACACTTGGGTAGGCAGAGTTATATATAATTATATATATATATATCACTATATATATATATATATATATATATATATAATATAATAATATTATATATATATATATATATATATATATATTATAATATATATATATATATATATATATATATATATATATATATATATATATATATATATATAGCTAACGAAAACATCGAAAACATATTTTAATAATTATAATACGTACCTATTTATTTGTATGAAAAGCTTGTTTACATTATATTTACAAAACTTAATTTTAAATCACATTCCAATTGAGTAATTTCTTAGGCCTATCATTTTTTTTTAAAATAGAGCTGTCGTTTTATAGATAAGTTTTTAAAGCGTTTTTTCTTTAATATAAAATCTGCACTTACTCCATTATGCATTATTTCACTTAATTTTATGTATATAATGCTAAATACCATTTAAATAAAGTTATATAAAATTAATATTCAATATCAGAACAATCAGACACATTTTATACAAAAATTTCAAACAAACTGCACCAAGCCACACATTTCGTAAATATTTACGGGAAGAGAACAAAAAGTTTCATATATATTATCGATTATTTTATCGATTATTATAGGTAGGACAGACTAGCCCGCTCCCTTATAAGTTGACGTAAAAATGACGTCATTCGTCCGCCCGGTGCAAAGATTTTTACTCCTAAGATCAGAGTAGGAGCGAGAATTTCTAAATGAATTCAATTATTATTATAGCTATTATTATTGTGGTTGTTTTTTTTTTTAATTTATGATGAAAAATAGCTTCTTTTTTAACTTTTATATAAATTTTTATAATTTAGTATATCATTTTACAATTTAATTCTCAATTATTTAAAAAACCTTAAAAAAATAAATTGGTAGAGCTACACCTACCCGGCTACCCTATATATACCGCCCCTGATATAATATATATATATATATATATTTATTTATCATGATTAACTAAATAATATTCATAGCTCAAAGCAACATTTATTACATATATCTACTTTTAATATTATATATCTTTTATTCATATTATATATATATAAAATATATATAATAATTATAATAATAATAATTAATAATAATGAAATAATAATAAATAATAATAATAATAATAATAATAATAATAATATAATAATAATAATAATAATAATAATGCCTTTTAAAAGATATTTTAAGTATTGTAAACAGATAAGAAGGAAAAATTTTTTTCCCTAAAAATAACGTATTAAAAATTGTTGATTCATTTTCAAACAATATACTTAACAAATTTTATAAAGTTAGAAACACTTAGTTTTCGACCTAATTCAAGGTTCCTCTTTCAGAATGGCGTTTGTTAAGAGAGAGGACCTTGAATTAAGTCGAAAGTTAATGCTTCCAATCTTTATAAATTTACTAAGTATTATTGTTTAGAAATACTTTATTATATTATTTTATGATTTTTTTTTCTGATCTTTACAATCCTTAAAAAATATCTTTATAAAATGGCATCATTATTTCTAAATATTAAGTAAACGATTTTGTCTATTCTTTCTACTATATATTATATATATATATATATTATATATACTTATATATATATTATATATATATAAATTATATATTATAATATATAAAAAAAATATAAATATTATTATTTATATATATATATATATATATATATATATATATATATATATATATATATATATATATATATATATATATATATATATATATATATATAATATATATTAATATAAGATATAATATATATATATATATATATATATATATATATATTATATATATATATATATATATATATATATATATCGTATATAATCTTACTTAATAAAAAGCATAAATAAAATAAATAAATATATTTTTAAATTGACAGCAATTTTAAGAAATCATAAAAATTATTTTATACATATGAAAAATTATTATTTTAGCTCTATTAACAGCAAAATGAATGATAACTTCCGTTTATATTTTGTGGCTATGATGAACACTCATTATAGTCAGATTTGTTAGTCTTTCCTCCCCTGTAAAATTGAGAAAATATGTTTTGAGCCTTTTCAGAGTAGAGAAACATCTTTCTGGAGTGCACGTTGTGAGTGAGATAGATGCTAAAATCCTTAACTATCCAAATGTGACTGCATAGATCAAGTTTATTTACAAAATTCGTAAACCTTTTAATAGATATCGATGGAATCATTTTACTAAGATTGGTAAGGATGGATCTGTGGCTCACTGGTTTGAAAAATCATCAAGAAAACTAATTGCAATTGCTTGATTTATTTTCGTATTACATTGATTCTGACACTGGGCATACTCATTTCTTCATTAAGAGAAAGTCGAAGTTATGTTGCAACTTTGCAACTTCCACAATTCTTGAAAAATTTTCATCGACTTTTGAGCGAAAATCTTTCAAACAAACATTACATTTTCAGTATGATTAAAAGCAGTTGCTGTCACTTATGATGGACTGCAATGTATTACATAATGGAATAGTGAAGGAGAATAAAGTTGATATCATAATTAAACTTATAACAAATTCACTCGTGATTACAAATTTAAAAAGATTTAAGGCTTTTAAAGAAAGGTTCAATATCTTGATCCATCTCGTGCTCCCCCGAAAGCTTCAAACAATTGCTTTAGAAACTTTTCTAAATTGTACCATCCATCGTAACTTTCCACCGACCTTATTTCCCATATTCGTGTTAGTTTTGTCCATTTTCTTTTCTGTTGGAAAATTTTTCCTATTTTTATAATAAAATAGTTTCCACCTTGGTAAACTAAAGTAGTTCCCAGTTGTTTTCACTGTGCCAATAAAGTATAGTACAAGAATCTCAACAGCAACCAATTTGCAATGCCGCTGTATACGTTACTATTTATTTCAACTTTCGTAGTATTGCCTCCTCTAGATATTCCCCTTGTTGTGGAAGAGATCGATCTACAAATTCAAAGCAAGGAGCCAATTGAAATTCAATCAGGTGGAACAATTATTCTTGGGGTTGAGCAAGATGTAGTTCTCGGTGGATTTACTTTAGAAGAAACTTTTTAGGGTTGCTTTGCTAACTATATTTTATCCGGAAATTTGTTTGATGATGCTTTGGTTCAAACTTTTTTAACTTGTGACGCTTTAGAATTCCAGAATGATCATCTCACATTTGATAAGGTATGGAGAATTAGTGATTCCGCAAACTTCACAAACATTTTAAAAAGTTCTGTCTGCGTTGTGAACCTCCATGATTATGTTGTTTTCCCGGAACAAAGAGATTTTAAGAGCGCTTCTCACTTATGCCGAACTTTGAAAGGTGAAATTACAGCTCCAATGAGCGAAGAAGAAAATCAAGCATTTGTATCATCCACTAGGACATTTTTTGAGGTATGTTCCACTGATTACAGCATTTTTATGTGGGTTGGAATAAAAGCCGAAGTGTTGAACGGATCACTACAACTAATTCATAATGAAAGAAATACCCATTTGAAATACAGTAACTTCAGACCAGGAGTTTCCACATACTTCGACGAGCCCAAATGCATTTTCTTAGAAACTCATTTACTTG
>JABUQX010026346.1:0-5000 GCA_015478945.1 Trachelipus rathkii
CAACAGGAAATGAGAGCCGTCTTTTGTTCAAAATTTTTTTGAAGCATATGATACCTGGTTTACATCTGGTTTGGTACATCCTGATAAATCTGTGGTGTGGGTAAATTAATCTAGTTTGAATATTCTTTCATACTTAGCAATAGCTTTTAGGCGAGATGATTAAAATGACCTACGATTTGTTGCATAATATATTTTTTTTCACGTCTATTTGTTCAAATATGGCATCATTGGAGAACTAGTGTCCAAGAGTGTAACACTTGGGGCAATTCGAGCCATGTGCTTTTGTTGCACCTGCACCGGGAAAATATTTTATTATCCTTCTATACATGAATTTTATTAGCAGGAATATTGAATTCTTACATAACATTTTGAAGACATCACTTATATTAGATGCTGGTGTGAGATACGTGAAAAGGTGAAACTCCGAAGGATAGCATTTATATTCAACAGCTCCAATTATTACAAGCCTACAAGGCAAATATTTCAACTGCTCATTACGAGTTACGGTATATAATTCATAAAAAGCATATTACATAAAATGACTAACGAACATTGCCAAGAATGTCTGCATCATGATGTCTGAAAAATCCTATACATATATTCTTAGGCTCTACGTAAAGATGCGCCGCTCAATCCAGTTTTCCTTAATTAAATAGAATTAAGGAAGAACTGAAATTAAAAATCAAATACGGCAGTCTTAGAAATATCGTCTTTGAAATATCATAAAGATCGAATAAAAATTATTTTTAGATTGTATACCAAAGAATCGGTACAATTTTTTTTGGCCGATAACGATTCCTGAAAAGCAGGGGATTCCTCCGATTCCGATGCCAATTCCGATTAAATCGTCCCATCAACTATATAATATATATATATATATATATCTATCACTCTACTGATATATATATATATATAATAATATATATATATTATATACCATAATATATAATATGGATAGTATATATATATACGTATATATATATATACTCAATACTAACATCAACACTATAATATATAATAATATATACATAATATATATATAATATATATATATATAATTATATATATATATAATATATATATAACCTATATATATATACCCATATACTACTATATATATATATATATATATATATATATATAACTATATATATATATATATATATATAGTATATATATCCATATATTATATAACTTATATATATATATATTATATATATATATATATATATATACTATATATATTATATATGTATAAAAATTAATAAATAAAAATATATATATATATAAATATATATATATTATATAATATTAATAATATAATATCATTACTGTTATATATAATATAGATATATATATAAATATATATATATAATATATATAATATATATATATATTTGTTACTACTAATATATATATATACCTATATATATATAAATATCAACTACATACCCTATATAATTATATATATATATATATTATATAACCATATATACCAATATATATATATATATATTATATTATTACCATGGGTTTCCTTATCGCATCCTCATTTGGAAATCGAAGCGTCCACTTCTTATCACAGTGTTGAAGCGCGTTAAAAACAACGCTTCTTTCTATTACGACGCCCTTTAGCTATTGGTAATTAACGGAATTACATTAAACAGTTCTCAAATACTTGTAAGAATTCTTTTGTCTTTTTTTTCAAGTTTTCATATATAATATTATAATATATACCTTATAATATAATATATATTAACTATATATATATATATTATATAATATATATATATATAATATATATTATATATATTATATATATATATTATATATATATTATATATATATATATATATATATATGAATGGGATTTTTGGTTTATTTACCCTTTTTATTAATATAAGGTAGGTCAATTTTTCTTTCCTTATCTTCTGCGAACTTATTTATAATATTTTCACACCAGGATGGATGATTTGCTAACTTAATTAAAAGTTCTGTTTCTATGGAAAGTAATGCCAAATTTGACAGTCTGTCCTGACTCATCGTGCTTCGAAGGGATGTCTTTATACGATTTAGGAAAGAAAAACTCCATTCAACAGATGCCGTTGTTGCTGGAATTGTGGCGATCAGACTAAAAAGTCTATAAGATTCAGTAAACCCATCTTGTGAATCATTCTCTACGATGGTTTTTAAAATAGTTTGAATATCCTTGTTCCGAGAGATACGCATTTGCTTGGTCATAAATCAAGGTTAATTCATTACGTAAAAATGATCTGTCAAAAAAGATACCATATGTGGCCATTTAAGAATCTAAGGCTTCTTCAGGAAACTTGTTTTGAAAGTTAGAGAATTTTGTGAAATTCCCTAACTGTAAGAATTTTAAGGCCGATAAATTTGAGAATCTTGTCCTGATCTGAATTATGATATTATGCGAATGTACTATTGTCTGCAATAATTCACTAAATATAATCGCGTTATATATAAAGGCTTCTCTTATAATGGCTTGACAATACTGATTCTTTTCTCTCTTCTCTCTCTCTCTCTCTCTCTCTCTCTCTCTCTCTCGTCTCTCTCCCTCTTTGCTCTCTCTCTCTCTCTCCACTCTCTTTCTTTTTTATTTATATAATATGTATAATTAAATATATATATATATATATATATATATATATATATATATAATATATATATATATATATAGTCACACTCACAACTATACTCACTCCTACTACTACCTCATAATACCATTTATAATATATATATATATATATATATAATATAATTATATATATATATTTATATCTCACTAGTACATATACTATACTATAATATAAATATATATATATATATATATATATATTTATATAATATATATATATATAAATATTAAATAAGGTTTTATTTTATTTAATTTAAAAAAAATAGTATTCTTTATTTTTTTTTGTTTCACATATTTATTGCAAACTAGCAACTCTATTTATGAGTATGTTGCCAATTTTGGGAGGAGTCATTTTATGAACGTTTTTCGAAGAGGAGCCCTCTTCTGGAAAAATCCTTAAATAGACAAAATAACAAAACGATTCTTTACGTTGCCATGACACCAGTGGTTTGAAAGCATTATAATTACGCTCTCTATCGGAGGCACATCGAAATTCCCCTCCAGTCAATGATCTTTTTGTGAAAACAACAATAGCTACTTCACGAGCATACAATAATTTTAATCGCATCACTATCGATTCTCGCTACTAACATTATAAACAATATTTTAATCACGCTCATCAAACTAGTAATTTGGAATATTTTCTTACATTAATTGCTTTTATTTGCTTTCTCACTTTATTTTTTAGAGGCCCGGCCTCCTGTGCTTCCTCTGTAAAACCGCAGCCTATATATATATATATACTACTTATATATATATATATAATATATATATATATATATAGTATATATATAATATATATAATTATATATATATCAGTATAGTGATAAGTATGATATAATACTATATAAGTATATATATACTCAGTGCGACTCCAGTAACTTTTTTACTACTAGATAGATATCTCTCTCTCTTCTCTCTATATAATATATATACTATATATATATATATATATATATATCTATATATTATTATATATATATATATATATTATAACGATATATAGTGATGGGACGATTAATTCGGGAATCGCATCGGAATCGAACGAATCCGGTTCGTCTTCTCTCAGCCCGAATCGGACTCGGAATCGAATCGGACAAATTGTACCGTATTCTTTGAACGATTCTTGGTATAAACAATTGAAAATAAATTTTTATTAGATCTTTATGATATTTCAAAGACAATATTTCGAAGTCTGGCCATAATTTATTTTTAATTTCAGTTCTTCCTTAATTCTTTTTAATTAAAGAACAAAACTGGATTGAGCGGCGCATCTTTACGAAGAGCCTAAGATATCATGTTAGGAATTTTTCAGATAGTCATGGTGAGGCAGACATTTGGAAATGTTTCGTTAGTCATGTTATGTAATATGTTTGATAATTATATTACCCGTGAAACTCGTAAGTGAGCAGTGATATATTTGCCTTGTAGGCTTTTAATAATTGAGCTATTGATATAGAATGCTATCCTTTCGAGTTTCACTGCTTTTCACCGTATCTCACACAGCAAATCTAATATAAAGTGATTGTCTCCAAAATGTTATGGAAGAATTCATTATTCCTGCTAATAAAATTCATGTTATAGTAAGGGATAACGCACCTAATATGGCTGCAGGAGTTACACAAGCAGGATTCCAGGCATTACCTTGCTTTTTACACTCTTTGCAACTAGTTCTCAATGATTCCATATTTGAACATAGAGACGTGAAAAAAAATATATCCATATGCAAGCAAATCGTAGGTCATTTTAATCACTCGCCTCAAGCTATTGGCAAGTATGAAGAATATCAAACTAGATTTAATTTACCACAGCACAGATTTATTCAGGATATACAAACCAAATGTAATAGCCATATCATATGCTTTCAAAAATTTTTGAACAAAGACGGCTCTCCATTTCATATTGCAGTGATCATTCAACAACCTGCCAATGCTTAGAAACAACGAAAAAGTTTTGAAAACATTCCTAAGAACATACTTAAAAATTTGTTGAGATGTACAAATTTCTTGAGCCACACAGGAATCAATGGCATCGGCAATAATTCCCAAATATGAAAGTGATTTGCAGTTTTTTTGAAAAGGTTCAGAAAAAAGGACTATTTGAGGGACTTGGGTCTACAGTATCAGTATGGAAAAATTCAGTAAATAATAATAGATTCAGCATTTACTTTACTGATAAGAATCTTGTGCTTGCTACCTATCTTGATCCACGCTTTAAAACTACATTCCTTGAGGATGAACATGACAATAAAAAAGTGGAAGATATTCTTAGCAATGAATGTGTGAAGATATATGTTGTATAAAGGAAAGGAAACAGTTTCCACTACTTTAAAACCAATATTTTC
>JABUQX010026346.1:12500-22500 GCA_015478945.1 Trachelipus rathkii
TTTACTGATTTTAGCCATTTTTTAGGAATTTTGCTACTTTTTTAACGTTTTGCTCAATTTGTCGCTAAATCTGGCAACCTAATCCGTTAAATTAGACCTTTGTAGCATTTTTGGCGCTTTTTTAGCGTTTTGTCCATAATTCAGGTCAAGATCCCCAACTCCGGAGGATTTAGGGGATTTTTCCCATTGGCAGCCCTGCACGTCGAAGGCAAAGACTTGAAAACCATTTTGGAAGGTTTTGGAAATTCCAGTCATGTCGGCAGCTGACTTGGAAATTTCCATCATTTCATCAGATTTTGACGTTTGATACGTCAAACCTAGGGTTTTTAAGGTCGGTGAGACCGAATCTAAGGTCTAAAAGACCGTTTTTGAGGTTTAGTCACCTAAAGAGGGGGCGGAACCCCCCAAAGGGGTTTTTTTTTGGTCCTAGAAGGTTTTAAATGATCGATAGATCATTTTTGATGGTTCCAATCGATTTATCGTGATGATTACCCCTAAATCGACGTTTAAATACGTCTTTCTACGTGGTCTGGTTGGCCATTTAACATGAAATGGTAATCGAAAGAAAATAATTACTATAATTAACATTCGATTAATCGTTGTAGTAAGGTACCCAGTCCCGCGGCACCTTTTTCCTATATAAATGAATAGAGATATATTAGGCTTAGGGGGAGGATTGATAGCCCGAAGGGCTATCAATCCGACAAACAGACAAAACCGAAGGTTTGTCTGTGTTTGTTTGTATTATTTTTTATTACGCGCGCGTGCGCATACACATACACATACACCCTTTTTATATGAAGGACTAGAGCTATTGCCTTCAAACTTGGTATATGTTCATTGTATGTAATAAACTGATCACATGCGAGTTTTGGTGATCCTAGGTCACCCCTAAGGGGGTGCTGCCCCTTTAGCGCCAAGGTCAAATTCGTCCTGAAAACCATGTTAGGCTTAACGTATCGGAATGAAATTTGGATGTGAGCTATATGATGACGTAATCTCGTCGGAGACGAGATTACGTCCCTCTGCGTCCCCCCGTAAGGGGGGCGCTGCCCCACAAAAAAAATAAATAAAATGATCGTAGAAGACTGAAACTCGGAGACAGGATAGAGGAGACGGAGACGGAGACGGAGACGGAGTTGGAGTTGGAGTTGGATTCAGCTTCTGAGTCCAGGGACCCCCCGGAGGGGGGGTCCCCAGTTTGAAAAAAAAAAGAAGAAATGCACGGAATGCAAAACAGAGGAAGAAGAAAGGAAGAAGAAGAAAGGAAGAAGAAGAAAGGAAGAAGAAGAAAGGAAGAAGAAGAAAGGAAGAAGAAGAAGGAAAGGAAGAAGGAAGAAGAATGAGGAAGGAGGAGTAGGAGAAGGATTCAGAGTTGGTAGTGGCACCGGTGCTGGAGCCGGTGCGGTGCCAAGTTAATAAACAGTCGTATAACAACAATGTTGGTGTGTGTTTGTGTGTGTGTGGTGTGTGTGTGTGTGTGTGTGTGTGTGTGTGTGTGTGTGTGTGCGTGTGTGTATGTCATTTATTCTTAGTTGATATTTAGAGATATGCTTGAAAAAAAAAAGTGTGACTAGGTACGTTTTGGATGTAATGTTCGTTACTTCACTGTTTGTTAAGTGAGGACTTTGTTAATGTGAACTGCTATTCATGTTTAAGGTGTGTCAGGTTTGGCGTTGTATATTATTTTCTGTAGTTCATGATGTATGCAAGTAATCTTTATTAATGTGAAAAACTTTGTTACGTTAGAGTATATTCAATGATCAGTATGATAATTACACATGGTTGTGGTAAATTTTTGTTAAATGTTACTATGTTAAGGTAAAAATATCAGTGATATGTTAAAAAAGGTGTGAATAGGTTACGTCTTTGTATGATATGTTAGTTACTTTCACTGCTGTTAAGTGTGGAAACTTTGTTAACGTTAACGTTTAATCGTGCTTAAGGTGTGTTAGGGTTTGTCTTTGTACATTTATTTTTTAGTTCAGAATGATGCTAAGTAATCTATTATTAATGTGAAAACTTTGTTACGCTTATGATATATTCCGCTGAATCAGTGTATAAAGAACCTGTTTTTATGTTATGTTTATTCAAATGATACTCGAGAATGTGACTTGAATCGAATAGATCAATAGAAATCAAATTAGATCACAACTGGACCTGGAGGTGGTTGGATTGGTGGTTGGATGTGGTTTTGATTTCGTGATTTTACTGCTTTAGGGTATGTAAAACATGCAATTTTAGTAAAAATGTTGACTTAAATTCAATAGGATCAATCGATCAAGTAGCTCACAGATGGCTCAGAAGGGGAGGGTTGATAGTGGTTTGATTTAGTGATTTACTGCTTTAGGGTATGTAAAAACGTAAATTTATAAGTTAATAAACATAAAGTGTAAGAAATATTTTATTTATTCATGTATGTATTCAAGCATTAATGATGCTCTCTTCAGTAGGGGTCTGAAACCAATTATTTTGCGAAATCTACAAGATCAAATAACATATATACAACGACACTCAACATTGTTGTTATAAATAACGCAGTTTACTTAACTTTGGCACCGCCAACCCGGCTTCCAGCACCGGTGGCACTACCAACTCTAACTCTTCTCCTACTCCTCCTTCCTCATTCTTCTTCCTTCTTCCTTTCCTCCTCCTTCTTCCTTTCTTCTTCTTCCTTCTTCTCTTTTCTTCTTCTTCCTTTCTTCTCCTTCCTCTGTTTTTTCCTGCATTCTCTTTTTTTTTTCAAACTGGGACCCCCCCTCCGGGGGGTCCCTGGACTCAGAAGCTGAATCCAACTCCAACTCCAACTCCGTCTCCGTCTCCGTCTCCTCTATCCTGTCTCCGAGTTTCAGTCTTCTACGATCATTTTATTTATTTTTTTTGTGGGGCAGCGCCCCCTTACGGGGGACGCAGAGGAACGTAATCTCGTCGACGAGATTACGTCATCATATAGCTCACATCCAAATTTCATTCGCGATACGTTAGGCCTACATGGTTTTTCAGAAGAATTTGACCTTGGCGCTAAGGGGGCAGCACCCCCTTAGGGGTGACCTAGGGTCACCAAAACTCGCATGTGATCAGTTTATTACATACAATGAACATATACCAAGTTTGAAGGCAATAGCTCTATTCCTTCATATAAAAAGGGTGTATGTGTATGTGTATGCGCACGCGCGCGTAATAAAAAATAATACAAACAAACACAGACAAAACCTTCGGTTTTGTCTGTTTGTCGGATTGATAGCCCTTCGGGCTATCAATCCTCCCCCTAAGCCTAATATATCTCTATTCATTTATATAGAAAAAAGGTGCCGCGGGACTGGGTACCTTACTACAACGATTAATCGAATGTTAATTATAGTAATTATTTTCTTTCGATTACATTTTTCATTGTTAAATGCCAACCGGTGACAACTAAAAAAAAATAAAATAGAAGTTAAGAAAAAAGGAAGACGATTTTAAACGTCGATTTAGGGGTAATCGATCACGATAAATCGATTGGAACCATCAAAAATGATCTATCGATCATTTAAAACCTTCTAGGAACCAAAAAAAAACCCCTTTGGGGGCTCCGCCCCCTCTTTAGGTGACTAAACCTCAAAAACGGTCTTTTAGACCTTAGATTCGGTCTCACCGACCTTAAAAACCCTAGGTTTGACGTATCAAACGTCAAAATCTGATGAAATGATGGAAATTTCCAAGTCAGCTGCCGACATGACTGGAATTTCCAAAAACCTTCGCTAGTGGTTTTCAAGTCTTTGCCTTCGACGTGCAGGGCTGCCAGTGGGAAAAATCCCCTAAATCCTCCGGAGTTGGGGATCTTGACCTGAATTATGGACAAAACGCTAAAAAAGCGCCAAAAATGCTAAAAAGGTCTAATTTAACGGATTAGGTTGCCAGATTTAGCGACTTGAGCAAACAAGTTTAAAAAAGGTTTAGCAAAATTCCTAAAAATGGCTAAAATCAGTAAAAAAAGTACCAAAAAAGCGCAAAAGTAACGGATTAGGGTGCCAGATTTAACGATAAATCTGGCTTCCGTTACTTTTCCGTGTCAAAACGTTACTTCCGTTACTTTTCAGTGTCAAAACGTTACTTCCGTTACCTTTCCGTGTCAAAACGTTAAAAAATAGCCAAATTAGTAAAAAAAATGGCTAAAATTAGTAAAAAAAAAGTACCAAAAAGCGCAAAATTAGCGGATTAGCGGACTGGCCGTCGATCTCCCACCCTATACATACTTATATATATATTATATAAATATATATATTATATATATATATATATATATATATATTATATATATATATATATATTATATATTATTATATAATATATTTATATATATATACGTATCCTCTCTCTATATATATATTATATTATATATATATATATATATATATATATATATAAGGGGAGGGAGTAGGGGACCTGTACCCTGTCTGCCATGCATTTATAGTATAGTGAAACTTAGGCTAGGTTAGTTTTTTTTAGAAACACCTAGGGTATTGAACCCAACAACCATTTAACCCCAATTTTTATAACTTTAAATCTAGCAGGACAAAGCCCTTCCCCCCCCTAAAAAAAAAAACAACTAAATTTTGCATTTTTTTCCAGTTAGAACAATTTTTTTTTTTAATTTAGTGAAAATCATTTTATAATTCAATTAAATCATATAAACCAAAGAAAATTATATTAATCTCATATTTAACATTGAAGTCAGTGTTAATTTATAAAGGAAATGGGACATTATTAACCCTAACGCCTTTCGCCGATTTCAGTGAGACTTACTGAAAATGTCAGAAAATGTTGTAATGAAGGAAAATCGTAATGAAAATCACCGGAAAGCCCACTCACCCCTAAAAAATTTTCATGCTAGCAAATCCCGTGAAAATGTAAAGGCGACTTTCAGAAATTTTTTTCGATGATATATCGATATATGGATACTAAGTGTAACAATATATATCGATATTCGACATTTGTTAGCGTTCCGAACATATGAATGCAAGTTTCAGGAATATTTGTCAACCCGTGAGTGGTAATGAGCTTATTTTTTTCGATACATATCAATAATTATTGAATGTCAATATTTCGAAAATCAATATATGGATATCGATATCGATGTAAGGTCTAATTTCGCATATATATATATATATATATATATATATATATATATATATATATATATATATATGTAATATATATTTTCTTATATATATATATATATATATATATATATATATATATATATATATATATATATATATATATATATATATATATATATATATATATATATATATATATATATATATATATATATATTTATATATATATATATATATATATATATATATATATATATATATATATATATTATATTAATCATTGCTCCTGAGCCCCTCTTATTTGGGGATCCATGTCATATCCAGAAACCCAGCGACCTCCATCGGTCGAAGCCATGTCTCTCAGGGAGGAAATTTGATGGAGTGTTCTGTAGGGGTGAGTAGGGGACATCTTAAAAGGAGGTGATCGGTTGTTTCAGCCTCTATTAGGCATCTTCGGCAGAGTGGAGAGGTTGCGTCTTGGAGTTGCAACCTGTGCCTGTATTCCTGGAGGTCTGGGTGATGCCCAGATCTCAATCTGGATAGTGAGATTTGCATCTCTCGTGGGAGAGTATTCTGTGTTGCTGATATTTCCGGGGGGCGAGAGTTTATAAGGTGATTTGGTGGGCGGTTGTTGAGGTATTGCTGTGTAAGGTATGTGTGAATATGTTTTAAGAGAGATGTGTTGTTTGGAGTGGGGGATGGTTCTGAAGAGTTGGCTGTAATAGAGGGTAGCGGAGGAGGGAGGGGATTTTAAACTGTGTATAGTGTGATCTTGTAGAAAATTATGGCATGGATGGGTAGGGTCGAGAGCCCTGGCATAGAATTGCGTCCCTATCATGTCTAGATGATCCTGGATTGGGAGAATTTTTGTTTCTTCATGAAAATGTTGAATTGGAGTAGTTTTCAGGCAGCCTCTGATAGTTCTAAGGGCAGTATTTTGGATTCTTTGTAATTTGATTCTGTTTTCTGTTGGTTGATAAGATTAGAAGGTACCAGACTGTTGATCCATAGTTGATTGTGGTTCTTGAGAATTGTTTGTATGTAGTTTTCAGTGTGGTTGCTTCATTGCTGAAATTGTGTCGGGATAAGGTTCGTAGGACATTTAGTTTTCTATTTGTTGTGTTCATGATGTTTTGGATGTGATGTGTAAAGGTGAAGTGTGTGTCGAAGGTTATCCCGAGAATTTTAGGTGTTTTGTTTAGGGGGATGATGGAGTTATTTAGAGTTACTTGTGGGTGTAATGATGATTGGTGTCTGTCAGTGGTGATTAGGGTTATTGATGATTTCTCGGCAGAGGCTGACATTCTGTTGGAAGACAGCCAGACTTCTAGTTGGTTTAGATAAGCCTGAGTGTGAGTAGTAGCGGTGGGTACAGAGGGGTATGGTTATGGTTATATCATCTGCACAGGTTATAGATGTGGAAAATCTGGGGTAGATTATGATGGACGTCAGCTGTAAAGAGGCTGAATAGAATGGCATGTACCACCCTGAGGGACCTAAGGTTTCACTCTTACTGTTTTTGAGATCTGGTTTTTGCTGATACCTGTGCAGTGCGTCCAGAAATGAGATTAGCTAGCCATTTTTTATAATTATTATTGAGGGGGAGTTTAGGATTTTTGGATGAGAGTATGTCTCGGTACTGTGTCGAATGCTTTACTGATGTCTATGGCTAGTAATATTGTTCTGTTGGAAGGAGTTATGTTTATGCCGTTATGTTTTGTGTGATGTTTGTTAGTGCTGTTGAGGTGAAATATGATTTTTTGAAGCCGTGTTGGTGGGTTTGGGAGCGAGCGTGGCTGGGTTTTGGTGAGAATGGTTCCAATAGCCTGGGCACAGGAGTGATATATACAAATATATGAAGATGGGGAGGTCAGGTCCTTCCGAGTCTTTAAATATATATATTATTATACATATTATTATTATTATATTATTTATTATTGGTTATTATTATTATTATATTATATATTATACATGTATATATATATATATATATATATTATTATTATTAGTTATTATATATATTTGAGTATATATATATATATATATGTTATTGTTATTATTATTATTATTATATATATTACATATATATATATATATATATTATATAAGATATACATATATATATTAGCTATATATATATATATTATTATTACATATACATATTATTATTTCATATTATTACATACATATTATATTACATTACATATTGTTATTATATATATTATATATATATATATATATATATATATATATATATATATATATATATATATATATATATATTAAAGTTTACACATCACGGGCATAGTCCTATTTTAGGAGGGGAACTTCTCTAGGGAATTTCTACCTAGTATAGATAGCTGTGTGTGGTGTGAAGAAAGGGTAAATTGAGAGAATAAGTAAAAGTATGTTGAGGTGGTTTTGGTCATGTGGAAAAGATGGATGACAGTCGGTTGTTTGCTGATGTATAATGGTGAGTGTGCTGGGAATCGACCGGCTGGGGGAACGAAGGTAAAGGAATGCCTGGAGGAGAGAAATGTGAGTTTGGCAGAGGCGAGAAGAAAGGTGCATAATAGAAGTGAATGGCGGGGTTTTGTGAGGGGTTGTGGTTGTGGCCCACCAGGGCCAAGGATAAACCCCCACATTGACGTGATGTACAGTGGAGGGTCCGTCTGTCCCGGTGCTTTAGGTGGATTCCTTCTGACCGCAACGAGGTCTCACCAAAGGTATTATGGGGTGAGTGGGCTTTTTCGACTTCTTCGTCGTATTCTTCTACTACTTTTCTGTTTCCGGTGCATGTTGCGCACCTTATCCCCAGTCTTCGGTGAGAGAAGGTGGGTGATGATGATTATATATATATATATATAGTAGCATATATATATATATAGCAGGCATATATATATATATTATATATAAGAGGTATATAGATATATATATATACATATACATACATATAGAGAGAGAGGAGAGAGAGAGAGAGAGAGAGGTTTGGCTACATCCATGATAAATCATACAAGATCCGCGCGTTACTATAAATCACATATACATATTATTATTATATATATACATATATGTTATATATATATATATATTATACAGTGGCATATATATATTATATTATTATGTTATTATATATATTATATATATATATATATATATATGATATTATAAAAATATGATTTTTATTATATTATTATATATATATATATATATATATTATTTATATACTATAATATTATATATATATCTATATACATATATACATATATATATATATATATATAATTTTACTTAGAATGGCACATTTGGTCTTAAACTTGATGTTGCCAGATTTGCCCCTTTTATTTTATTTAGGGTACAGATTCGGGCAGTTAGGTATTTTATTAAAAAAAGGCTAAACCAGTTAGATTTACCCTTGTTCAAGATGGACGTGTTTGATTTAGAATCTGTAATATATGATAAGATCACTTTGCTTTGGTTTTTTAATGTACTACAAGTTAATTTTTGAGTCTCAAAAGTGTATTTGTGATACAGAATGTACTATATATAATAAGTTTAATTTAATATAATTTATTGCATCTTCACATGGCTTCAAATTTCTAAAAGCTGGCTTAAGTCAACTGAAATTTAGTTATGTTTATTAAACAATTTACGGCTTTCATGGATAAATTATTTTTAGGGGGCCACTGGGAGGCCGAGAGACCCTGATTCCTGCCATCTCTGCGGTCTAGGTTATATTCGTTAGTTGAAAAAGTGAACTAAGAGCGGTGCTATTGTACAATATATTCCATTGAAGATAGACTGAGACATTCGATTTTTTTCCCAAGCTTGTAAAATCTGTAAAATTTCTCCTTGACATTCTCCTTTTTGCTAAAGAAAATATTTTTTTTAAAAACTTAAAAAATGGTATATATATATATATACAGAGCATATATATATAAGAGCAGCAGTAGAGTATATATATATATATATATATATATGTATCAATATATGGCAATAGAAGTATATATATAGCTCTAGAGCTGATAATTGTGGTTATTGAAGTTTAATAGTTTTGTGATTACCATAAAAAAAATATATTCTCTTGCACAGTGCTGACATCCAAGTTTAAGTTTTTAAGATTTGGCAACCAACGGAAAAAATTGAATGTGTCACGCTATGTACAATGGAATCCATATATATATATATATATATATATATATATATATATATATATATAGATATAAGAGATATAAGTTATATATATATATATATATATATATATATATATATATATATATATATATATTAAATTAATTTATAAAGGAAAATATTATACTCGTGTAATATCATACGGTAAATTGGCATGTGGCGTCAACAAATAAACAACTTTTTACTATTTAGCTTCTCTCAATTTTTGTTTAGGAAGCAGATTATATTATTTTAGCATAAATGATGCATTTTCTATTATTTTTTTTTTTTTTTTTTTTTAATAAAACACATTAAAGTCAAAATTATTTTCAGTTTTAATTATTATTATTATTATTAAAAAAAAAAAAATGTGGGACAATTTTAGAACGTGAGTGTAAAAATTATACTGCTATTGCTGCATATTTTTCCAGCTTCTTTTTATGAAAAAATAATAAATAATATTTTTTTTTTTTTTTAAATGGTGACCTTTAAAAAAAAGTTATGATTAATAATGACTGGGGAAGGTCCGCTCATAGGTACTCCCATTGGAATATTAATATTTATATCATTTCTTACAAAATATGTTTTTTAAATACACCAAAAATAACTGGATCGAGAAAATTAACAAGGTCATATATATATATATATATATATATATATATATATATATAAATATATTAAATAGCAAATACTAGTATATATATATATATATATATATATATACGGTA
>JABUQX010026346.1:40000-44703 GCA_015478945.1 Trachelipus rathkii
TAATAATATTATTAATAATAATATTATAATAATATTAACAATAATAATATTAATAATAATAATATTAATAATAATAAATAAATAAAAATATTAATATTAATATATAATTAATAATAATAATGAATATTGATAATAACTATATTAATAATAATATTAATAATTAATAATATTAATAATAATAAATTAATAATAATAATATTATAATAATATTATTAAATAATAATATATTAATATAATATTATTAATAAATTATTAATAATCAATATTATTAATAATAATATTATTAATAATAATGTTTATTAATATAAGTGTTATTAATATAATGTTATTAATAATAATGTTTATTAATATAATGTTTAATAATAATGTTATAATAATAATGTCATAATATTTATTCATTATTAAATATTATATTATTATTTATTTATTATTATTATTAATATATTATTATTAATATTAGTTGTAAATTATTATTATTAATTAATAATATTATTATAATAATTTATTATTATTATAATATTATTATTGATAAAGATTATTATTAATAATATTATTATTAATAATTAATATTATAAATAATATAATTAATAATCAATATAATATTATTAATAATAATATTATTATAATATTATTATATTAGTATTATTATTAATAATATTATTATAATAATATTATATTATAATATTATTATTAATATTATATTATTAATATTTATTATAATAATATTATTATAATTAAATATTATTATTAATAATATTATTTAAATATTATTTATTAATAATATTAATTAATATTATTATTAATAATATTATTAATAATTATTATTAATAATATTATTATTAATATTATTATTAATAATATTATTATTAATAATATTATTATTAATAATATTATTATTAATATTATTATTATTAATAATATTATTATTAATAAATTATTATTAATAATATTATTAATAATATTTTTTAATTAATATTATTATTAATAATATTATTATTAATATATTATTATTAATATTTTTTATTATCATATTATTATTATTATTATTATTATAATATTATTGTTAATAATAATTAATTCATAAATATTAATTATTAATAAAATATTATTAATTAATATTATATTATTAATATTAATAATATTATATTATTAATATTATATTAATAATATTATATTATTAATATTATTATTAATAATATTATTAATATTAATAATAATTATTTTTATTATTTAGGTCTTGGGATGATATCCGTAGATCGTGCATATCCGTTAACGCTAGGATCCAATATTGGAACCACTACAACCGCTCTTCTTGCATCAATTGCTGGTGAAGGAGAAGGATTAAAACGCTCAGTCCAGGTAACCAGCATTTTTAGTTCTGTAATGGAAACTTAATTCATGAATATTCAATTGCAATATCTAATGGTTCGATATATTTCTGTCTCCGTCAGATTGCGCTGGTGCACCTCTTCTTTAACGTAATGGGTATTTTAATCTTCTACCCGATTCCTTTTATGAGATTCCCTATTAAACTTTGTAAAATGTTGGGCAACGTCACCGCAGATTACAGATGGTTTGCCATAGTTTATCTTGTTGGAATGTTTTTCATATTGCCGGCTTTCGTCTTTCTTTTATCTCTTGGTAAGTACTCTTATATATATTTAATTATTGTAAGTGTGCCTTACATTTTATTAAAACAATTTGTAAATTTAAATCCATTTGAGAATGAAAAGAGGCTAAGATTCCTTTTTGTTTGGTTACAGCCGGACCAATAGTCATGGAGTGCATTGGAATTCCAATTCTGATCATCTTAGTTGTAGTCATATTGATCAACATACTTCAAAGTCATTACTCAAAAGTTCTTCCACAAGTATTGAAGAACTGGAACTTCTTACCACTTCCCTTTCGATCGCTAGAACCTTATGACAGAGTGTTCCTATCAATCCCTTGCTGCAAAAGCTGCAGAGTACAAACAGAGGAAGAAGAGAAGGGTGGAGATAATTCAGTTCCCTCCACAGTTGTTGTCGAAAAAAGTCCTCCAGGATTGGATAACGCTGTGTTCGTTAAAGAAAGTTCCCATTTGTGATACGCTGTTTTGTGATAGTAATTTTAGAAATGCAATTTAGTTTTAAGTATATATATATATATATATATATATATATTATATATACATGTATATATATATATATATTATATATATATATTATATATATATATATATATATAATTAATATATATATATTATATATAATATATATATATATATAATATATATATATATATATATATATTAATTTATAGAGGCATTTTTGTAAATAGCTTTTAAAGCAATTTTTAATAAGTTTTATCGATATTTAAGTCAAACATTTTCTGTAATTAAAGAACCTTTTTTACGCCTTTATTATTTTTCCTAATAATAATAATAATAATAATATAAAAAATATAAATAAAATTAAATAATATAATAATAATATAAATATAATAAAAATAATAATATAAATAATAATAATATAAATAATAATATAAATAATGATAATAATGATAATAATGATGATAATAATAATGATGATGATGATGATGATTTTAAATATTATATCATCGTCTTGGATTCTAAACTGTCCTTCTAAAAGCAGAAAACGACTCGGCAATTGTAGATCTGCTTGTGAGGAGTCTGACACTGGTAGGAGAGGAGCTGAAGAAGGTCGATGTGATGGCATAGGTGGTAGAAGGAGGGATGGAAATATCTGGAAGGAAAATGCAAAATCTTGAGATTTTGGGGTCAGCCTGTTTGAAAACTGACTTCATACGGTCAATGCAAACCATTTCCGTGCTTGTAGGACGTTGAATAATGAAGAACTTATCACGTCCATTGATAAACTGTATGGTACCTCATACTTAGCCTGTAGAATATTCCTATGAAACTGGTATAGTGCCAAAACTTGAATGCAGGCTGCGAGATCTTTCGGAATGAGAGTGAACCGTCTGCTATCGTGAAAGGGTTGATCTCCATGATAACATAGCTTCTAAAACGAGTGGGAAAAGAGATGCTAAAAAAAAGGTGAAGGTGTAGAAAAGAACTCGCCTAGCAACCTCGAGGCCAAACCGTAGGCAAGGTCTACCGCAGTCCATTGAAGATCCTCCTTAAGATCAGAACGAATACCCAAAAGAACACGAAGAAAAGTTTCAGTCCAACTATCATGGAGAGAGTGAGCGGCAATAAATGAATTAAGCTGACGAAGTTTCTCTACCATGTTTATGGATGGAAAGCCGTCCTATATATGCGTTCTGAACCAAGGAAATGCATTAAATCTCTAAAGGAAGAATTCAAACTGCGATCTACCTGTGATTCATGAAGGTTTTGGCTATGAATTCGGCGGTATTGTTTCGAGAAGATTAGCTTGCAACAAACAGATGAAGCGACCAATACATGTAAAAATGGGCTGATGATCATTTGAAGGATTTAAAGGGCTGGCAATGTCTATGTGAATCTTTTCCAACGTTCTCCAAGAAGAAGGAATTCCTCAGGGGTACTTTGTTGTGCCTCTCCACCTTGGATACTCTAGCAAGAGAGACACTTGCAAACCTACTTATTCATGTAGGAATTAACACCGGGCCACATAAAGCGTGCTTTAACGAGCTTTTGAGTAGCAGCAATACATGGTTGAGAAAGGGAACGAAAAGCGAGAAAACAGGTTTTTGAAAAAATAAAGGAACCAGAGGAAAAAGGAGACAATAGCCATGTCTCAAAGGAGTTGCTTTTCGATGCCAGGGAGAGAAATCGAATTTTTTGAGTCCAATAGAATTGTCCTCAGGAATGGACATGTCTTCCGAGTCCTGGGCAGTCACCATGTCCTCATAGTTGATTGGTGAAGAGAGTTAATCTTTGTGTGATAGAGTGTATTCACAATGAAATTATCTGATCCACTGATGTACCGAATGTCAGTCTCAAATTGAGATATATTTTCCAAGTTCCTAGCTTCTTTACCCGAGTTTCGTTCATCTCTCGATGACATCACAAAGGAGATCGGCCTATAATCAATGAGGATGTGGATTTCGAGACCCTCTAAAAAGTTCCTGATGTAACAGATTTAACAATGATCGTAAGAATTTATCTGCCGAAAGTGCTGTACCTAGTTTAAACAGCCTGTAGCTTCCTTGAGAAAATGCAAGAGTTACCCATGAACCCTTCAAATGTTGATACAGCAAATTCGAGGCATCAACCTGAAGACATGCAGGAACAGAAGTATTGCATTGGCTGAGCCTCTTTGGCAGAAGTGAAGGCATTGAGACCACACCACAATTGTGGGAACTGACATTTTTCTTCGTCTTTTGGAGGGCCGTGAGTGGAAGTAGGAAAGAAGCAGCTGAATTGAGAAATCCTTGATGAAAATTCACCATGTTAAGAAATTAACAGAGTTGCTACTTAGTCTCCGTCCGAGGGAAGGAGGGAATGGCCAAAACTCAATCCTGAAGAGGTCGAATTCCATCCGCAGAAACCGTGTGACCAAGAAAGGGGAAAAATGTCACACCGAAGAAGCATTTTTCCGGATTGCTACGAAACATATTCGTTCAATCTGCAGAAGACAGATCGAAAATTCTTCTGATGCTCCTTTATAGAACTGCTGACGATGAGGAGGTTATTGATGAAGGCCCAGCAATCGGGAAAACACCAAATACGGTGTCAGTGAATCGTTGAAAAATCT
>JABUQX010026347.1:2500-7500 GCA_015478945.1 Trachelipus rathkii
TAATAATAATAATAATAATAATAATAATAATAATAATAATAATAATAATAATAATTAATAATAATAAATAATAATATATAATAATAATGAATACTAATAATAATAATATAAATAATAATGATATAATAGATAATAATAATTAATAATAATAATAATAATAATAATAATAATAATAATAATAATAATAATAATAATAATAATAATAATAATAATAATAATAATAATAATAATAATAATAATAATAATAATAATAATATAATAATAATAATAATAAGTAATATAATAATAATAATAATAATAATAATATAATAATATAATAATATATAATAATATAATCATAATCAATAATAATAAATAATAATAATAATAATAATAATAATAATGCATTAATCATTATCAACCATTATCATTTTTAATAAGAAAACTATAATTATAACGTTAATAATAATATTGTATTAGGTAATTATCACCATTAGTTGTAGAAATAAAACCTAATGAAGGTAGAAATGTGCGCGTTAGTATTTTGACAATAAGAAGCTTTTGATATTTGTACGAAAAGACCCGATGATGGGTGATTCCTGAACATTTTTAGTGAGATTATACCACTCATCTATGCCCTTATATTGCCCTTCGAGATTTTATTAGGGTGAATTTTATCTTGTCTAGGCCCTAGGGTAAGGGAATTTGTGCTACAGAGATTGTCTTTCCTCACAGTTTGGTTCTGCACAATTATGTAATAAATATCGAAAAAAAAACAAAAACATTATTAGTATGCACATAGCTATTTTGTATACCATAAATAGCATTATGACTCTAAATCTTGTTTTTGAATTTTATCAAGATCTTGATATTGCACGAATTGTATTTTTTTTTTCATAATAATTTTAGAGGTTGAGGCAAGTATTCATTGTATAACCCTATACTGACAGACAGTAGAGTAGGTGAGGATAAACAAGACTATACTAAAGGTTTTACAAATATATTTTAGAACAAAGTTTCTTATCTTAAGGAACACATAGTTTACATAGGATAGTTTGCTAATAATATTTATGTGTTCTTTGAAAGAGAGCTTGTCATCGAAGATAACACCTAATAATTGGCAGAGGATGATTCCGATTTTATGATTAATTCTTTTGCTCTAAAATTTAGATTGCACAGGAGTTTTTGTTTGAATTTGTACATTACTAAGGTAAGTTGTCCTTTTGTAGGTTTGGGAGAGTCCTGTTTGTTTTTCTACCCTGTAATAATTTTTTAAATTCATTGTTCATTGCGCTAAGTGTTGTCTATATCTCGGTCTGATATTAATATTGCATTGTCGTCAGCTGATTGAGAGTGTATTGAATTGTGAACATTTTGAAAGCGATTTGTGTATATACTGTATATATAATAATATTATATATATATATATATATATATCTCTATATATATATCTATATATATATAATATATATATATATCTATATATATAATATTATATTTTATATATATATTTATAATTTTTATAAATAAATATATAAATTTATATATATAATATATATATATATATATATATATATATATATATATATATATATATTAAGAATAGCGCCCAAATAGAACCCTGAAGACCACTTGGAAATTGAAAGCTTGTGAGAATGTGAGTCTCCTAAAGAACGTACTGTGCTCCGATCAGATACGTATGACTGAAACATTTTTAGTGAACCCATTAGTGATACAAGTCTTCTAATTTTCTTAGGAGCAGGTTTGTTTGGAACTATATAGGATGCTCTCAATAAATTTAATAGTAATAGTAAACATGTTTGCTTTTCGGTTAGTGCTTTATATAACTTTTCACTAAGAAAAATAAGAGCATCCTGTGTTTCGGTTTTTGGTAAAGCCAAATTGAGTTTGGTGAGGGAAGTCCATTTTCAAACAAATAATTAGTAGACTGTGTGTGAACTAATTTTAAGAATTTACTAGTTGTATGAGGATTGAGTTCGGACGGAAGTTTTTTGGTAGGGAGGTGTCAACACTTTTGGGAACAGGGTTACTTTTGCAATTTTTAATTCAGTTGGATAATGATTTAGTTCAATTGAGTTGCTATATAGGGTGGCTAATAAGTGTGATTTCTTTTTTGCAGTATTTGTAGACTCCAATTTGACATCTTATAACCCAGCCTTTTATAACACGTTCTGAAATCAAATCATTTATAACACACTCAACGTAAGATGTTGAATTTCTTTCGATCGCAAAACTCTGCCCATCGTATGGTCTTACATAGTCATCAAAGAACACTTCTGTCTCTGGAGCTTCAGCTCCTAATGTTGCTCCTACGGTAATAAAGTAGGAAGTAGAAATTCAATTTATTGACTACTTACTACTTGTTTGTAACTATTTTATCATCTACTTTTGATACTTTTATTTCAGTTTGCTTATTTGTGTGACAGTTCTTATAAATATTGTTAATATTAAAATTATAAATATTATTAATGCGTTATTATTATTAATCCTATTATTATTCAATATTATCATTATTAAGATTGTTAGTATTAATCATTATTTATGTATTATTATCATTAATATTTTGTATTATTATTGTTACAATAAATTTATCGTAATGGTATTATTGTTTTTATTTCTTATTATTATTATTATTATTATTATTATTATTATTATTATTATTATTATTATTATTATTATTATTATTATTATTATTATTATTATTATTATTATTATTATTATTATTATTGTTTATATTATTGTTATTAATATTGTTATTACTGTTATTAATATTGTTATTATTGTTATTATTATTAATATTGTTATTATTATTGTTATTATTAATATTATTATTACTATTATTAATGTTATTAATATTATTATTGTTATTGTTATCAATATAATTAATATTGTTATTTTTGTTGACATTGTTATTATTGTTAATATTTATTATTGTTAGAGTTGTAGTAGTAGTAGTAGTAGTAGTAGTAGTAGTAGTAGTAGTAGTAGTAGTAGTAGTAGTAGTAGTAGTAGTAGTAGTAGTTACTTAATTTATTTTTTTAATAATATTTTTACCTTTCAATATCTTTTAAGATATTTATTTGAATTCCATATAATTATTCATATATTATTTATAATTATTGTATTTATAATTATTATTATAATTATTATTATAATTAATTGAATATAATTAGGTTTATATTTATTAGTAATTTAAAGTAGTCTTATTTTTTGGAAATGGAATGGAAAATAAGGATATATTTCTGAATGGTCAATGAAAATTTTGAATTTATATAATATTATATATATATATATTATATTATATTATATATTATAAATATATAATTATATATATATATATATATAATTTTATATATATTATATATATAATATATATATATATATATATATATAATATATGTTTTAATATATATATATATATATCTATATATATATTATATATATATATATATATATTATATCTATATATATATATTATATTATATAATATATATATATATATTATATATATATTTAATATTATATATATAATTTTTTATATATATATATATATATATATTATATATATATATATATATATATATATATTATATATATATATATATTATTATATAATATATATATATTATATTATATCTAATATATATATATATATATATATATATATATAATAAATTATATATTATATATATTATATATATAATTATATATATATATTATATATATTATATTATATATAAATATATATATATATATATATATATATATATATTTATAATATGACAAATCGTCGACTAGTAAAGAAAGAAAGAAATAAAAAAGTAACTATAAATTATATGGCACCATTAATTTAAAGTTTAAAAAAAAATTAGAAATTTAACAAACTTTTAGTAATATTAAATATATTAGTTTCCTTCAACAGTACGCATTGCGAACGCCGACCGACGCCAATTTTATATGAAAAAGATGGAGTCCCCACTCGGTAAAACTTGCTTAGGTAGGCTTTCCTAAAAGTCAGACTTCTAAATCAAAAATCATCAGAAGAAAAAAAATCCATAAAAGGTAAGCACTACAATTTATATTTCCATTTTTTGATAAAATATTATTATATTACTTTTAATGATTTTGTAGAAATTTTTGACTTCAGTTTAGTTTTTATTTAAAAATTTGAGTTTAAATTATTAAGAATTTCGATTTTAGTAAATTTTGTTTTTTACAGATATAATTTACAAATTTATAATTATCACGTTTTTAAAATTTGTCCTCTGATTAAATTGTTATAATCTGTTCTTCCCGTATATATATATATATTATATATATTATATTATATATCTATATATATTATATATTATATATATATATATAATAATATAATTAATATATATATATTATATATATATATATATATATTTTATATATATAATATATATATATATATATATATTTCTCTGTATCTTTAAATATATATATACAATAATATATATATCTTATATATATATTCTTTTTAAATTTTATTATTATATATATATATCTATTTTTAATTTATATATATTATATATATATATATATTATATATATAATATAATATATATATATTATATATATATTTATTATAAATATTATATATATATATTATATATATAGTATTTATATTATATTATATATTATATATAATACTTATATATATATATTATATATATTATATATTATATTAATTATATTATATGATGATTATATATATATAATATATATATTATATATATATATATATATATATATATATATATATATATATATATATTATATTATAATATATATTATATATATATATATATATATATATATATTTATATATATATATCTATATATATATATATTAGTAGATAGATGAAAAATAGATAGATAGATAAGATAGATAGATAGATAGATTAGATGACTTAGATAGATAGATAGATCAATAGATAGATAGGATAGATAGATAGATAGATACGTTCGATAGA
>JABUQX010026347.1:12500-15000 GCA_015478945.1 Trachelipus rathkii
AATATTATATATATATATATTATATATATATACTATATATATATATATATATATATATATATATATATATAGGCGATCAATATAATAATATATATATATATATATATATATATATACTATATATATTGGATGAAGCGGAAACGGATGGAATGCGAATGTAGTAGGAAGTTTGTGAATGGAAGGTAAGTGGTGGCTGGTTGCAAATAATCTTTGGTGGATTACGGGCTAGTCGTTTGAGTGCGCTATGGTCTTTACGCGAGGTTTTGTTACCTGTGTTATGTAATAGTAGTGAAGCAATGGGCTTTGAAATAAAGGTATAGTTCTATAAAAGTAGATCAGTGTTTAAGATGGATCAATCTTAGGGGCGTTTTTAGGTGGGCGCAGAATTGCTGAAAATCTGGAATTACGTATAAGAGAGTTTGTGTGGCTGGTAAAAATGGTAAATGAAAATAATTGAAAGTACGGTTGAGCGAATGGTCTCTGTCATGTGGCGGCATGGATGATAGTCGATTGGTTAAGCGATGTATTTTGTGTGATGGTATTGGGGAATCGACCGCTGGGTAGGACCGAAGAAACGCGGATTGAGTCAAAGTAACAGATTTCTTTCTTTTTGTGGGGAGAGAAATGTGAGTTTTGGCAGAGGCGAGAGAAGAAAGGTGCAAATAGGAGTGAAATGGATCAAGTTGGCGTTCTTTGTGGGGGTTGTGGTGTGGCCACCTGGGCCAACGGGATAACCCCACTTTGACGAGTATTATAGGTGAGGATTCGTTCGCTGTCCCGTGAAGCTCTATTGTGGAATTTTTCCGACTGCGACGAGTTCTCACTAAAAAGGAGGTATAAGGAGGCGGTAAGGCTGGGGCTTTTCTTCTTCCGATTGAGTCATATTCTTATACATACTTTTTCTGTTCTCCGGTGCATGTTAAACGCACCTTACCCCCAGTCTTCGGGAGAGAAGAATAATAAAATAATGATTATATTATAAATATTATATATATATATATATATTATATAATATATATATATACTATATATATATCTTATATATATATTATATATGTATATATATATAATATTATATAGGGTGTTAAATTTGCATAAATCAATCCGCATCATTATATAAAGATGTTCAACAAGATATTTAACACCACCTGACAATATAAAGAACGAGGGATAGGACAGGCTGGACCCTGGTGTGTCGCTTGAAGGGAGCTCGGTTGCTTTATAACTTTTCTTCTTGAATCCAAGTTTTTTTTGGCTTGGAGGATAGCTTAGTCGTAACGCAACGGGTATATTGTCCTCAGTCGAAACATGGCGGTTGGTTCAATCCCAGAGAAGCAGTTAATTCTTTACCTTCCTATATTATATATTTATTATATATATAATTATAATTATTTATATATTATATATAAACTACTATATATCCATTATTTTTTTTTCTGTCGCCCTCCTTGAATTGGGCTTCTTACGTGAGTGGTGACCTTCTCGGGTAAAATTATATATATATACTATATTATATATATAATAATATATTATTATATATATATATTTATATATTATTATATTATATATATATATTATAATATATATATCATATATATACATATATATATATATATATATTATATATATATATAGTATATATTATAATTATATATATATAATCTATATATTTATACTATATAATATATATATATATATAGTATATATATAATATATATATATATTTATATATTATATATTATATATAATATATATATATATAAATATATATATTATATATATATATATATATATATATAATTATATATATATATCATATATCTTCTATCTATCTATATAAATATATATATATATATATATATATATATCTTTAATTAATTAAATATAAAATATAAAATAAAAATTATTTAAAAAAAATTACTATATAACGGTAGAGAAAAAACACCGAAATTTTTACTAAACTTTATTATCTTAATGATACATCATATTAAATACACAACCTTCAAAGTACTCCTTTTTAGCTGTCACACACTTTGCTAGCGCTCGTAAACTGTCTCCTGAACATTCGCTGTACAAGCCATCTTTTGTTAACCGTCTTTTACGTACTGGTCTTATCGACTGTTGAATTTCTTCTGCTGAACTCGAAAATCGGTTGCCATTTACAACAGATCTCTTCATGCGAGAGGAAAAAATGTAGGAAATCAACACCGAATCAAATTTGGGGAGAAAGTATGTTTTGAGAGAAGATCAACAGGTACGGGTGCTTGTTCGTCAGATATTCAGAACGTACCAGAGAGTGAAAACGATGTGTCGGGGCAATTGTCCCATGGTGCAATTACCCATTTTTCTCCGCTTCCCAAAGCTTAGAACGTTTGCGTCGGATTGTGTCACGAAGACGACGGAGAATATCAATGTACATATGCTTGGTAACTAACGACCTGAAGCTATGAACTCCTCAAAGTGCAAGAGACCCTTTAATGTCAAGAAGACCTCCAGCATT
>JABUQX010026347.1:17500-20000 GCA_015478945.1 Trachelipus rathkii
TGTTAAATGAAAATTGGAGCATTTGTATAGTTATTTATTTAGAGTTATAGTTTTTGAATATTTAATATAGTTATTTATTATTCTCTATTTCATTTTATTTTATTTTATTTCATTTATTTTCATTTTTTTTACTATATATTAAAATTTTAGGTCAGTTTTTAAATTATATATCAAATAAATTCCTCTTCAAAAGGATGCGTTATGCATGGAAGCGTCTCCTGTTTGAAATTTTGGAATCTCGACCTACTTTTTTCATTCTTTCCATGCTACAGATGAACATTTTCAGTCTTTGACAACCATTGATATTTCTTTTATATATTTCTTCCTGTGGGCAAAGGTCAAAGGCTTACCCAGTTTCACCAGAGATAATGAAAAAACGGGAAAGAAATGAAAAACTGAAAAATGAAAATGAAAAAAATGAAAAACTGAAAAATGAAAATGAAAAAAATTAAAAAAATGAAAAAAAAGAAATAAAAATGAAAAACTGAAAAATGAAATAGATGCAAAAAATGAAAAAAAAAATGAAAAAAAAATTGAAAAACCGGAAATCAAAGTCAAATCAAAGGCAGACATTCTCCGATATGATGCGTTTGAAAGTTTGAAAATGTTCATGTCAAAACAAGTTGTAAAAATAGTTGAAGGAAATGTGTTCCAGACTTAACCAGTGGAATACATGTAAGACTGAGCGTAGCCGTTAAATCTAGGGGTGAGAGTTTGACAGAGAAAGGATGAAACTGTGTGCAAACACGAGTCCACAGATCAGAGAAGAGAGAGAGAGAGAGAGAGAGAGAGAGAGAGAGAGAGAGAGAGAGAGAGAGAGAGAGAGAGAGAGAGAGAGAGAAGAGAGAAGAGAGAGAGAGAGAGAGAGAGAGAGAGAGAGAGAAGAGCAGAAGAGTTGATAGGACGAAAGGGCCTAGACTTCACCTTTTCGAGGACAACAGTAAAGGTGGAACCACCCCCTGATGTGCAAAACGTAATCTATACAAGGACTAACATCACCCCTATAAATAGTAAGCAACTGGGACGATGTGAAGAAATTCTAAAGGCTTCTCAGAACATACAACCTTAGAAACTTGTTAAGAAAGAAAAATAATAATAGTCGTTATAATTAAGATCACTAGAAAAGGAATGGATAGCAGACGAAGTGATAGAGAGGAAGTCATTAATGAAAAGTAGGTTAAAACAAGGGCTGATGAAAGATTAGAACCCTTGAGAAACATTATTATAAATTAGAGGTGGGCACTTCGCATTCCGCAATTTTTTGAATAGCAAAGAAAATTGCGGAATAGCTATAGCGATAATTCGAAAAAAAAGTTGCGGAAATGCAATTGCGGAGTTTTTTTTTTTTTTAAATTATCGATCGTATTCCGCTATATTTTTTTTTTTTTTTTTATTTTTCTAAATTTTCGCTATTTTTTTTTTTTTTTTTTATTCCAGAAATTGCGGAATTGCGGAATTGCGGAATGCGAAATGCGAACCTCTGCTATTAATAGATTTAAAGGAAGAAAGGTGGCCGTAAACAACGGCTGCTAAAGAACGACCGAAAAGGAAATCAGAAAGAAGTCCACAGAAAGATGAAAGTTTAGAAATCAAAGCTTCGTGCCAGACTCTTATCGAATACCTTCCGATATGTCAAGCGTCAGAGAAAAGATTAACCGAAATTCCGAATAGAGGAGACCAAAAATCAAAGAGAAGAGAAATGTTATCAATTCCAATTCTAAGATAGGTTAGAATTGAAGATGCTTTCCAAATCATCTGTTAAAGATTGATTCGAAAGCTTTAGAAAGAACGGAGGTCAAAGCAATAGGACGAGAGTTACGGCGTTGAGAGGAGTTGCTTTTCTTCGGTACAGGTCGGTTGAATGAGCAGATATTTCCAGTTTCCAAAAAGGGAAGGTCAAAGTGAAAAGGCAAAGACGAAATAATTTATCAAGGCAGGGTTCATGCTCGGAAACACGTTTTAAGAACCACAGGAGGAATCCTAAGCCGAGAGAGCAGAAATAACAACTTGAGAAGATATTACAATGTTAGGCATGAGTTAGGAGGGGGTGGAAAAGGAGAAATAGCTCTCGGAATCGTCTAAGGTGGAATTAGAGGCAAAAGTTTGAAAGAAGAGTTTAGCTTTAGCAGAATGTAAAACGGCAAGTTGTGCCGTTGGAAGATACTACAGGAAAAAGGAAGAAGAAAGTCAGAGTTGACATTTTTTTTTTGCAAAATGCCAGAAAAGGACGCGAGGAAGAGCTAACCAGAGTTGACATTTTTTGCAAAATGACCAGAAAGGACGCGAGGAAGAGCAACCAAAAGATTACTGCATCTCCTATGGAGAACATTGTTAAGAGAATAGATTTTGCACGATTCCAGAATGTAATATAAGTTAAACGATTTTCTAGAGTTTGAAGATGGCGGATAATTCCTGAAGGCAGCGTCCCTGTGGCGAAATAGCATGAAGTAATATCAAAGTTTTATCATATTTAGTTGAAGGGGAAAGAATATGGAATGAA
>JABUQX010026348.1:0-46179 GCA_015478945.1 Trachelipus rathkii
TATTTTATTTATTATTTAATAGTTTAGATAGTCTAAAATTTCATTCTCTGTCGATAAATAATTTTTAGAAGTGATTAAACTTAAATATAATATAAAAATAATAAAATAATTATATGTCACTAATATAAGCTGACGTCCTACATTTTACCTTGTAACTATCGTCGTCGTATATATGGCAACTGTTTTATTACGTAAAAAAGCACCATAAATAAATCACTCATACTAGGTTTAGAATCCGATTATTTACGCTCACTTTAATATAATGATCGTTTAAGTACGGTAGAAATATATTATATATGGTTATATTGCAATATGAGTAGACGGTTTCATCGGATGACTAGTATTTATATGATACTATAAGTATGAGTGATATTATATATAATCAATAAATTCGATAACTCATATATAAGTTCATGAACTCGGGAAAAATTTGAAATTGTTTTTTTTATTTATTCAGAATTCGTATAAACACAAGTGCTTGATCTTCGAAAAAATCCTAAGGCACGAAATAAACGTATCACAATAATGATTCAACTTTAATATAACTATACTTGACATACGATTACAATCTCATCTCGGCTGCAAAATTAAAATCTGACACATGATTTATTTTGAACGAAGACTCGGTTAGATTATTGTAATGGTAATCGAAACAACGTCATTATATACTATAGCCAAATATTCTGAAAAGACTCGGAATGTAGGAACATCAACGCGGAACTATGCCTTCAACTTAGACATGTGTGTATTTGAAAACACTGTATACGCGATGGGATTCAGTCTCGCGAGAATGAATAATTCACGGAAACGTTTCGTACTATCAAGAGAGATTTATTTTTTGTATTGATATAAAATGATGTTCTGCGTTTCATTAGGTCATAATTAATGATATGATGTGGTATGATGAAATATGGTAGTTATAATTTTAAGACACATAATTTATTATCTTATAATTATTTAACCAAAAAATGATATGTTTAATTAAAGATGAATATATTCAATAACGTGTAATTGAATATTATTATAATATCGGAGGTAAAATGTGAGTATAAATATCGTTAAGAGTCGCTCATACTTTCGGAGAATATGTTACAGTCAATCAATTTGATTACTAGTTATGATTGAGCCTACAGTAGTATGAGACATATAATGCGTTAGAACTTTTTAGCACGATTGCATCTACATAATAATGGGAATGAAATGTAGAACGGTAAAATAAATAAAAGATTAATATATATTATTTACATGAGATTTCCTTAAGTTTTATATATATTTATTGATATTATTCGAAGATGGAGACTAAGAGAGTGCTATTGTAATTAAATAAATAATATATTATAATTTATAGTAATTCTAAAGCCTTATCATTTTAAATTACTTATAGTGTTGATTCTCTATAAGGATGTCCATATATATTGAAATGTCAGTTACTTATTTCTGAGAAAATTAAAATATAATATTTTTTAAGTGTTACTACGAACTATAATCAATTGATATTCACAATAGACTACACATCATTACGAACTAATACGCTGATAATATATATTGGATCCATATCGCACATTTATTTATATATCCTATAGTCTCCCTTTATATGCAGGTAGATTTTTTATGCTCACCTATATTACTTATTATTAAAAATTTATATCTATATATATAAAATATAATTAATAAGGTATCACTGTACTATTCTCTAGCGTGATTCACGTCGGGCACGAATATTTATAAACGTTTACCGTTATTAGTAGTTATATATAGTACTCTTACTTATTTTAGGATGAGTGGTATATTGAAAAATAAATTTTATTGTTCTAGTCAAGGGCAGCTAGAGCTATATCGCCGACAGATAGTATAAACGCTAATAATAAATAAATTAAAAATAAAATAAATTACGTGAGATATCTTAAAGTCATATATAGTCCGTCTAATATATTATTATAATTATAATATTTATCACTATATATTTATGAATATATATATTATATTGATTCACTTAAATTTTAATTTCATTATAATTCTTAATATTTAGTATCATACAGAATGTAGTTCTAATTACTATATTATTATATATATATTAGTATTATTAATACTAATTTTATTTATATTTTATTAATGAATATATCTCTTTCTCAACTATATTAAATTTCATTTGTCTTATAAGTATTAAAATATATTTAGTTAGTAAGGTAGTAGACGAGAGAAAAGTAGAGAAAAAGAGAGAATAGAGCAAGAAACAAAATTTTGCACCTCTCGCCAATAGCTCGTTTCACCCACTCACTCACTAAATCCTCTAGGTAAATATTCTCGCTCCGAGAAAATAGTGCATCAGTTTCGGTCAAAAACACCACAGCTTTTCAAAAATTTTAAACCTTTCATTAACTTTGAAACTTAACGTATTTTATTAATAAAATTTAACCATTAGTAGAGTTTTAGAATATATGAACGACAAAAATAGATTTAGAAAAGTCGAGTTAAATATATATAATAATATAGTTATAGCGCACTGCTACATTTTGGTTATCATTCGAACATGAATATATATTAGTTAAAGATATTTGTTTTATATCGATATTTATTTATAAAGTAAGGAAAATAATTAATAAATTTAAATTAATTACTAAATAATAACTTATAAATTAAATAAATGAATTTTGAAATAAGAATTATAATAATAATGAGTGATGAATAAATAATATTTAAGAGATAATAAATAAATTTATTATATAATTAATTTTTTTTTATTAAATATATAATGAATTAATGCATTTATTATTCTTTTAGTTTGTGTAAGACTTATTCAATTAATCGTGGTTTAATCAAAAGAAAGATTTTCAATGAGAAAAATTAAAATATTATTAATAATTCGTACTATATTATATATATATATAGTATTCATTATTTCTTCCTAATAATATTCATAGCTCTAGTATTAATGTAAATCGTATCTAGTATGTATTGAGTTGCATAGTTTTATTGTTATTAATGGTAATCTTGAGAAATCGTCTATAATATAATTATTATATAGTTGTAGTATCATTATTAGTTAGTATACGCCTATGAGTTAATAGATGAGAACGTAGTACCTAGGTCATACAGATTAGTATTCAACCCTATCGAGATGTGAGTGATCTATTACGAATATTTATTAATAATTATACGAGTAATAAATAATTCTTCAAGATGGAGCCACTCGATTTGAGATAAATATAAATACGTAAAAAGAATTTTCACGTATATATTACAGATATTCTGTTAAAGAATTATAAGGAAATAAATAATTTAGGTAACATAAGTAAAATAAGATAAAACTAATTAAGGTATATATGTGATACCTTATGAATATCAATGTCCTTTAATATATATATATATATAGTATACGTGAATAAATAGAATAATCTATAAATGATCCCTACTATTACACTTATTACGTTAAATGAAAGAGGGGTACCCCAAACAACTATACTGGTTTACTATTCTCGGTAGAGATGATTTAGCATTATATATATTAAAATTTTTGAGGTTAACACGCTTGAAACGCTGCTATGAATATTATTTTATATATTTGTTTTAAACGCGCGAGGGCTAAATGTGCAAATATATCACTAAAGCGAAGTCCTGATATTTATCAAAAAAATACCTTTATAACTTTTTTCAAACAATATTTTGCGGGTTACTCATATTTATGTTAGTCAGATGATCGTGCGTATTAGCCACATTGAGTGCCTCACGTCCTAGTAGGAGTCCCTCTGTGAGCAGTTGTTATACATGAGACAGACAGTAATTACGTCAATTCAAAGAAGCAAAATGTAACAATTAAAATGCTTCACACGAGTCGAGAGAGACTCTAAAAGATCAAGTCACAGGCTATTTAAAAGTTTTGGTGTCATTTTATTAAAATATAATGTGAGAAGTATTTTACTCAGTGAGAATAGGAATATTACAATTTATATCAATCTAGAAAAGAGAAATTTTTATGAGTATTTTTTAATAAGATTGTGGGTAGTGCGTTGTAGAGATCAATATAAAACTATTGAGAAATTAGTAATCATATCGAGACAATACGACAACTTGATCTAAGGTGTGTCAGACTGCTTATCTATTGTTCACTATATATTCTTCTGGTGTCAGTGGGAGTGATACTGCATTATTGTTTTTGGTTTTTGCGGAGGCTCTAATGTACAGGTGAGGGCACTGAGTGGGTTTGTCTAGTAAACAGAATCATAAATTGTGTTAATAATTGTCTCCTAATAAAAAGTAATTGACAAAACTTCCCATAAAATTAAAGAAAATATTTATACATGAATTTATAGCGCAAGGCACTCTGCTCAAAATGCATTGGTGGTTTAGCACTTACGTAGGAGAGATTATAGTGTGTGTTGAGAAAAGAGATTAATGTACTATGAAATAGGGCGAGGTGTAGTCGCGGGTGGTGATATTGAATGGTGTTTGGTAAGCTACTTTTCTCTCTCAACCAGCAGCTTCATCGCTCACTTGTGTACGGTAAGCTGAGCGACGTAAAAGATTTTATTACGTGTTGTGTAGAATTTTATGTGGGTGGAAATATTTAATTGTTAATTTATTGTTCAACGTCCTTATAAATAATATTCTCCATTGTAATACTAATGCCAAAGAGAAAATAAAAATCTTAAAAAAATACGTTATAAAAAATGAAAATTACGAAATCTAAGCCTGTAAAAAATTGCTAAGTCACTCATCTCAACCAGGTTAGTGGTTACACACTTTCATTATCTAGATCTTTGGATAATAACAGTTTTTTTTGAATATTATTCGACGATAACTAATATAGTAATGATATTTTAATATTTATATTTTTAAATTCTTGATTATAATTGGTGATATTGAGAATTCCTAAGACGTAAAATCACAGTATGAGTTTAACCTTTCTCAACCAGCTCGTTATGTCAGACAGTATCTATTAAGTGATGTGTCGAGCAGTAATCACACTTATCAAAGATATGCCGTGCATTCTTTTTCATAAAATCAGTAGGAGAATAACGTTTTTTTATTATGGCGCACTGGTTCATTCTAGCCTATGGATAAAATAAAGGGTTCACTTCAGGATTCTTCATCTTCAAAGTAATTCATAATTCGATGTTCATTGATAATTTTTTTGAGGAGAATAAAGTATTCCAATAGAAACCATGAGAGATCATAGGAGGAATTTTTAGTTATACAGATTATACTTTGGTATAAAAATGAGATTTAGTATATACAGAACAGGAAATATCTCCTGAATTAAGCTCGTAGGCGAGTCTAAGAGCACTGGATAATTGCGAGATATTATTTGTCAGATTAAAAGTGATAGATGATAAACTTGTATCACTCTTGGGGCAATGTAAAACTAGACATTTGTGCAAATATCTCGTTGCTAATTTTTACTAGAAGGAAACTTTTATTTCTGGGTCGAGAAGTCTCATACAATGTGAGTGATCCCGAGTCCTTTTTCGGGCTGACAAAACTTTAATGATATATTTGAAAGACACACCTGTAAAGGGGTGTCCGCGAACTATCGAATTGAACTAATTTGAGAAACCATGAAGGCAATACTATAAATACAAAAAATTATACAATACTTTAATAATAAGGTTTAGATAATAAGAATATTTAACATTCTAAAATATATGTTCGTGGAGCTCATATATCATTATATGTGAATTTTGAGCTCAATATAGTACATAGAGAAGAGAGAGAATTTTAAACAGAAATCATTTTGTGGAAAGTTAACATCTATCTTTGTCATTAACACAAATTTGATGTTGAAATAAAAACATAACATTTGTAATTATAGAATATATTGTTTTCTTTGAACAATTACGTATTGAGGACACGTACCACGTAAAAATGAGTATAGATAATCTTATAACTCACTCTAAAAAAGAGATTAATAAAACCTTTCTTAGAAGAGACATGAGAGGATACAATATACAAGCTATAGTTACGAATCAAGATCTAATTTTAAATAATAATTATATACTATTGAATAATAGGCGTGTGAAATTGTATAAAGTGTTTTGGATCATTTTAAATTATAAATAATATGTGTGAACGCAGTTTCTACCCAGTTTTTTTAAACTAAATTATAGAATACATGTATAAGTTTCATCTTAAAATCATATTTTACAGATAAGGAATATATATTAATTCTTATTCTGCGCGTTACAAATATGCTATACTCGATGTTTTTGGATATTTATGCACCTTTCAGTCGAACACACAACACAAATAGTTTCTATAGAAAAAAATATACACTTATCACACAATCTATCGAGACAAATTTGTCACTTATGATCAAAATGTTTTATGTAAAGATTGAGTGAGAAACATGCAATAATTAATTATTCGTTCCTTAATAATCCAAAATAATTTTCTTAAGTACTTTTAAAATTATATATATATTATATAGATATCAATAATATGTAAGCATAAGTCAAAATGTATTAATACAAAATTTCATACTGCACATACAAATATGAAGCGTTGTAAATTATAATAAGAATTAGGTAATAAATAAAAATTTAATTTTCGAAATTATTATATTTTTCACCTTAATAAGATTTAATTTTATAATTAATCCTGGGGATTTCATTAATTGATATAACCATAAAACATATTACGTATAATATCTAAATTACGATAAGGGTGAAAACTCGTATTAATTCTTATATATAACTATACAGAGCCCTAGTTACCTAATAAGTAAAGACACATCGAAGAGTGTCAAAATACGACTTACTACTAATATAGGGATCTTCTGTAACCCTTCGCTCTTTTCGATAAAATTTTTTACGCGTCGAGCCATATATGAGAGAATTATCATAGTCGATCACTATATCGAGGCTATTTATATTTTAATAACATATGCTAGAATTAGAATCACCATCAGAAGGATAAATATACATCATGAGTGATATGTATCTCGAGACAGAGTAGCTCTAGCCGATATTGAATATTTAACTACGAGACTTACCAAAGTAATTTAACAGTAAAGTATATATAGAATTCAAACTACCTTTTGCAGTGTCTGAGCAGTATCATTCACGATTGTATCTAATCAAGTTATATTTATATTTCGCAATTATAGAAATTGATAGCTTTAGGTAAATACTAATTATATTTAATATATATTATTTTTATTATTATTCTCCCATCATTAATACCTGTTATTTTCCTGCAATCCTATACAAAATATATATTATATACGTATTGCTTAAACTAAATTTAAATAATAAAAATATTACAATATGATAAATTTATAGTATTATTATTATTTTGAGTATATAGATACCTATATATTAAAACAACATACTCACTATATTCACTTCGAATACAGTCGTTGTTAAAATATATACTCAGTAAGATGTACTATAAAATCACGTAGATGTAAGTAAGATTTACTATAAAAGCTGCACCCTCAGTTACTTTCAAGTAGTGAAGGTATGTCCAGGTTTATAGCATCGAAATAAGTGAGTCACTTGTTACTGTTTCGGTAAGATTATGAGTACGTAAAAATTATTCGTTAAGTTACCTTTGTACGTTCTCGGGATGATGAATGCTAGATGATGATGATTATTTATGTGTTTCGTTGGTATAAGTAGTGATAGTGTGTTTGTTTAGTTGTGTTGAGTAATACGTACAAAGTCAATATTTCCTACTTTATATAATATTATACTGAAGCGAGAGAGCACAGACGAGCAATGATTTAATCATAGTGAGAAATTAATAAGAAAAAAATTAATGCTTTAATCACATTATCTAAACTTCACACCTCAGGGACTGCTTTAAAACCACTTCCATGTCGCTATGAGGAATTATCATAATGTGATCGTATTATCACTTTCTTAATCGGGCTCCTAGTTGGGATATTATATACTTACGGTACGTTATACTTCCCGCTCGTGATAATAAATAAGGTATTGGAATAGCACGATATGAAGGCTACAAACTCTTGAGCGAAGTTGAAATTAGATGGTACATACATAATTGTTAACACAGAAGCGAGAAATATTCCTCGTAATACTCGATGCTAGAATTTCTCAGTTCGGTAGAAGTTTTAACGAAGTGATTTTTACCAAGTCAACATAGAGTACAATATGACGCGTGATACGGCGCCGAGCGAGATAGTTGTTAAGCCTCCTACCCAATGTTTTGTTTCGAGTGCTCTTTAAAGTATATTGAGCGAAAAAATCCTGAATTATAGATCGTACAAAATAAGTATCACCTTATGGTCACTCTAATAAAATCTCGTGAATTAATAATTATAGATAAAGAAAGAAATTAGAAGAACTTGGAGAGAAACGAGCGTATTCCGCCTCTCTGCCATATAGCGAATGTAAGCAGAAGACAAAGAGCGACCTATTAATACACCAATAGCTTTTTCTGTACAGACTGGCTACGCTCCTAAAGAGATGTGTTCGTGAAGGAATTTTCTACTAGAAACTTAGACTAATATTCTCAGCTCCTGACTATAAACCCTGAAATCGCTTGAACCAGAGCTCAAATTCATATATTTACCACCGATAAGAAAGCTGGAGCAGAAAGATACGATCTATCCTTGTATCAATACAGATTCAACTTCGAGCTTAAGGAGGCGGAATCTACAGGTCTCCTGAAATGAAAGAGAACCTCACTACTCGATGAGAACGAGAGAGAAACTCTCACTACAGGAGTTAAAGTGCGCGTGAATTGAAACGTACTTATTAGTAAAAGCCGACTATGCTCGAATATATCATCGCGAACTTCTTTGCGCCAAGAAAGTGTTTAAATATCGTGTAAGCGTACAATCATGGTTGGAATTGTGGGATCAGTTATGCTTTTGAAAAATCTAATCTTGTCAATCGGTATATTGAGTAGAAGTTGAGATAAAGATATGTGAACGAGATGAGATAAAATGTATGTATAACATAAATGAGAATATTCGAGCTCTGTGGTCTAGTGTAAGTCCGGATTGTATTTGAGCGAATTTCATATTCTAAACAAAACCGTGAATGTACGAGAGTGATGTCCGAGTGCAGGTTAATGAGCTTCATGTTAAGTGTCACGGATTCATCTTAAATATCTTAAAGAAAAACGGCTTTATAAACGAAACTTCTTATTTCATAAAAACTATAGAACTCTCAATTTTAAAAACCAAGAATAATAGTATCAGTTGCCAATAGAGTATTTTCTTTCTATTCATTAAGAAATTGCGATAGAATTGGAACAGAATTAGAATCGTGGTAAACTGAGTGAGCGAGTCGCAGAAACAATACTTATTTCGAGTAATAGGAATACGAGAGCTGGTGAGATATACACAGAGTACGATTTGTACCAAAATGTAATATTTTCGCGACGTGACTTTTGCAATATAGCTTAATTCATATATAGTGAATGAATAAGCCCAGATGAAACATATTCGGAATAACGCCGATTATCTAGTGAATTTAACGTTATTATTAATACGGAATTTTCCTGAACGATCCGAGAGGATCGGGGGATATATACTCCTCGATGTAGCGAGATCAGTATAGCTCACACGACCTATCTTATTACGTAGCAGATTAAAATGGTAAAATACCGACATACTAATCACATAAATATTCTATATTGGAAATATCATTATTCGTACCGTAGGTCGTCTGAGGTTCACCTTTTAATATAATACGATATAGCTACGATTACAAGTAGCTGTCGAGCTATAGAAATAATTGAATACATAAGGCTACCCATCAGAAAGACTCCCGAACTCTGCACATATTATTGGATGTGTATCACAAGTCTGGTCTAGATTCTTCGCGAAATTCAGGTGACAGCGAATAACCCGAGCGAGTATTTAAAAGTATAGTATATACGCGAGATGAAGCACGTGGAGGTACGACTATATCTATGAACTTGGAGGCACGAACTATCGCGAAGTAATTACCTCCATACCGGGTAGATCTATATAATCGAGAGCTTTTAAGAAAGACTTCACTGGTAATAATATAACGAGTACACTGAGTGGAGAGATCCAAAACGTGAAGAGAATTCAATGTATTAATTACTGTCGTACGAGATATATTCCTGGTCGGGGGGTTTTTTTATTTTATCTCACTTTATTGTAAATACTAAATAACTAATATCGTTTATATCGCTCAATGTACTACGTCTTCATTAGTGTTCATTTTAATTGAAAAATAATTTATCTCGCAATAGTATATAGTAAATTAATCTCATATTACTATTACCTTGATTAATATATACGTATACGAGTAGAGCTATTAACCCACATTCCTCTTGAAGACAACCTAAAAGGATAGTAATAAAATGACATACCTGAAATGGATTAAGAATAAGAGACATTATCGACTTTTAAATTAATTAATATATAAAATCATTATTACTTTCGCTAATAGTACAACAAACTTATGTAGCGACCTATTAGAAGCACTCCTGTCAATTGCTCATTTATCTGTCAATAAAGTATGTATGGGTTTGTATGTAAAGTATTAATTTGAAATATGTTATAGATCTATTTTGTATAATTACATTTTTTAGCTTCATTTTCGACATTTAATGAGAACAGAACAGTTGTTTCTTATTTTAAAATTTAGTCTATTTTTTTTATAATCTTAGCTTTAATTTATTTTTATGGGTTATTGATATATTCATCACAATAAAAATATATAAAATTATTCATTTTCATTTATTTATTTATCTCAATCTATATTTGGAAAGTTATGTAATAGATAATATATAATATTTATTATTTTCACTAAATTAAGATAATAATATTATATTATTATGTGTCTGCACATATTTATAAAGTATATGTTTTATTTCAGACTATCAGATAGTTATAATGCGTTTGTATGTTACGCTGGATACATTAAGGACGTTACAGTATGCTATTGTATGTAATGTCGTTCTGTTATATTGTCAAGATGAATACGAAAAATCAGTAAGAGAAGGATGTTGGTAATGGTAAGGATGAGGATATTAGAACTGGACTCAGAGTTTATCTGAGTATTGACTATGATACAGATTTATATAAATATGAAGTAATTTTATTATATATATATCTTATTCAGAAAACCTAATTAAACTTATTTCTTACTATTAATATAGCGAAATAGAAAATATAATTCTCAGATTTACGTTATACTAGTTATAGTTATTATTACTTATTATAACAATTATTATGCTAAATTATAGCAAATTAAAAATAGGGTAATAAATATAATATTATATATTGTATTCATAATACTTATTAATAGTTTTTTGCAAAGTATTATATAAAATAATGAATACATCAGTATAATTATTAATAAAATATAAAAAAAATTAATACGAGGCCGTATCATCCGATCTGCAATGAACTCCCTTATTTGGACAGATTAGAAGACTGCTGATAAAAAATGGATTTATTACAAGAATAGATAGCAAAGAAACGAGAGAATACCGTCTAATTATATAATAATATATTTATAAATTTGTATATATATAGTAATAGAAATAATAATATAAAAGAAATAATTATACATGAGGCGATTATATTCAGTTATTAACATTATATCGTGTATTAGAAAAATAATTTAATCATAAGTACTACCTAATATATTCTATATTAGTGATTATTTGAGTACAGAATTTTATAAATAAAAGCGAGCCAAAACAATAACTTAATTATAATTTTAGAGGAGTGAGTATAAATAAAAATATTTATCAATTATATTTTCTTATGGATAAATATTTAACTATAAGTTATGTTAATATAAATGAAAAAAATCATTTACAGTAGTTGTTCGATATTCAATAAATAAGTTTAATATATGCGGCGGTGAGTAAAATATATGTATCCTAGCAGTAATCTCTAGTCTACTCTATATCTTCTACCATAAGTGGATGCAGAAATAAAAAATTAATTTCAAAGAAAATCAGGTCAATCTATATAAATTTCCTTAGGTTGAGTATTCAGGATAACCGAAAATCAAGGAATTTATTTCTTCTATTCGTATATAGTAACTAAGCATTATAATTATTACTATATATTATCTAATTTAAAGTTTAAACCTGTACCATTTATGTCGAGCTATAAGAAGCAATCAGACTTGTCTCCTACATACTTTAGTGCGGTTAGGTCTATACTGAACAATAAAAATCAATATGTTTATAATAATAGTTCCTATGCGACACCACCATTGCGTACGCGAGACTTGGCCGTCAGCGTTCTTCCATGTCCCGAGTACGGACAAGATTGCTGCCGGCTACGCACTGAACATAATAGAGTAATGTACGGTAGGTCATCGTTTGCTTTGTATTTGAGTAATAAAATCATTCACCTATACTATACAATAATATAGTGTATAATATCGACTAAAGATGTAAAGATATTTAATTAATACTTATTATGATTATAATTACACAAACTACTCGATATAAGAAGCAACGATGGAAGCATTTTCTTAATCTTATAAAAAAGATTTCTTCAATATACATATAATAATATAAAGTAGATTGCCTATACAAACATTAAATACAAATAATTATTTAAGAATTTTACTAATAAATAACAGAATTCTTGGCCAAAGGTTTCTTTCTATGCAGATCAGACTACCGTATAAACGATATAAATGATTGGCGACTTGAGATAAACTCACGAGCCGGATAAATTTATTGATAAAATTTTACTTTGACCTTTACACTTTCATTAACGTAATATTTACATATAGTAAACTAGACATATATTTGTAGAGATGATACCGTAAATTCTTAAAGTACGTGAGATAACATTCATTCGCTATAATTTTCGATAACCTATTTTTCCGTCACTGACTGTCATTGTATCGATCGCAAGCTGTGTAATGTATGTATTGCGTGAGTATGGTATAGCAATAATCATATGCTGATAATATATGTATTAATTGTAGTATTTGACGATACAAAATGTAAGAGTATTGGGTCAGCTTTTTAGGTTCAGGGCCTTCTCTCACCTTTATATTATATGTCTACTTATTATTTATTCGTTGCTGATTCACAGATAATATAACTCAGTAATACCACTATCTTAGACAAATCGAGATAGTAATAAATTCGAAAAGATGATCAACAGAGGACGTAAAAGAGAATAAAGCTATTACCATTCGTATATCACCATTGAATTATATTACAGGAAGTACCCATGATATCAACATGGAAGGTTGAGCGTCAAGTGTATGTTTAGTGTGATTTCTATGTTAAAATCGTAACTGTTATTGTGTACGTAGTTCATATGTTATAAATATCTGAATGGAACGTAATGAGCGATCTGATGACAAGTAGAGATATCGATTCAGAGTATGTATAATCAGCAATGAATCGTATATATAGAGGTTCATTATATAAATATCACAGATGATTAGAAAATGAGACTAGTAATACAACTTCATAGCAATATCGGTGAACACTCGGTCTTTCGAGAGCGTTAAAAAATATGGCGCTTAAAAATATATTTATGTTTAGAAAAAGAACCTTGCCTAAATTCAAATAATAAACTATGTACATATATAGCAAAGTAAATAAATAGTCCTACATATTTATAATTTATATATATATTTAGTAGTTATTATATAATATTATAGTATATATTACTATATATATATATATAATATTATTATATATATATATATATATATATATATTATATATTATATTATAGTTATATTTATATATATATTATGGGTTATATTTAATTATTTATATATATATATATATATATATTATATAGTATATAATATTATATTATTATAATATATATATGATATGTATATATATATAAATAGTTGATATAGTATAAATATATATATATTAGTTTATTTTATTAAGTATACATGGAGTTTATATATCGTTTATATATATATTTAATATTATATTATAGTATTATAATAGTACTATATATATAGTATATATATATGTATATATATTATAATATAATATTATTATAATATAATAGTTATTAATTATTATACCATGTTTTATATTTATAATTATATATATATATATTAATAGTATATATATATAGATATATATATATAATATATATAATAGTATATATATATATATATATATATATACAAATATAGTATATATATATATTATACTTCATACTAATCTAATTAAGAGAGGAGATATAAAGAACAGAAATGCTAAACATGAAACCGTAGAGAAGGTTGATAAATAATTATTTTATTATGCATTTTGCTCTTCTCACTCAAATACACTCAACTAGTGAGCCGTAACATCCGATGCTAATTTGTAATAGAATTTAATAAGGAGCTAGATATATCTTAAAACGTGAGCGTGAGCATATCGAATATATAAAACCTTTCTATCACTGTTTCTTTCAGCAATCACGTTATTATCGTACGATGACGGATTATATTAATATATTATAGTAAACGATCAATAAAAGAAGAGTATGGGTCGAGCTTTTGGTCGGGCCTTCTCATCTCCTCTACTTAATATATATATTCACCTTTTATTTTAATCGTGCGTAATGCCAGTAACCGAACCTATCTATTCGACAAACTAGAGAATAAAATCGAAAGATATCGACCGAGCGATAAGAGAATATAGCATTCACTAATCGATACCATTAGTAGGTATTAACTAAAAGTTATAAGTTTCTATAATATATACTAAACTTCATATAATATGCTCAAAATATGTATCTATGTAACCTTATTATTTTGACTATACATATGCATACATTAATGACGAAACGATGATCGACGGGTAGACAAGAAATCTGAATTTAACTAAAATATTTACAGCATGAACGTATATACTAATCATCCAGTATGGAATGTAAATCAGATAAATACAACTTCAATAAGTCCAATGCGATAAGACTCGCTTATCGCGTTATATTAGCGTATAACTTTTTTGACGATAATAATTTTTTTATAGTATGGTTAAAAAGACAGTAATATATAAATACATTTTTCCTATTATTTCATCATTAAAACTATTTTTCCAAACAATAGTTTGAACTTCTAAACATGTGGGGGTCTAATTAACATACCGCAGAGTATACTAAATTACCCTTACAGGTAATTGTGTATTATATATCAAATCCACTGAAATTAATTCGTTCACACCAACTATGAGTATTCGTCAAAGAAGATACAATAAATAAAAAAAACATTGCGATCGTTGGAGATAAAAATATCTTACGATAAAACACAGACGAATGAGGAAGTAACTCCTTATTAATAGGGCAAAGGTATGATAAGAAATGTTACTTTTTATTATAATAAAATATAAATTAAGGCTCACTATTAAATATATATATAAAAAATCATCTAATTTATGATTCATATTTTGCTCTGGCCAATGAACATACTAAAGAAATCAAGGAAATCACAAAATCATATATTTCTCCACCAATTAATATCATGTAACCATCATATAACAGACAATATTCTTTGCAAGAATATTTCGCGCCTCACTAAACTGAACTTAAATTAGAGAGCGACCTAATATCAAAAAGGAAGATAACGTTTCGAGAGTCCGACTTCACTCAATAAAGTTATAGTTATCTTAATTACAGGTATTCAACGTAAACAGATACACTATGATAACACAGAGTACAACTATTAAAAGATGGTAAATATAGTATATTGAGGAGCAAATACGTATTCTTATACATCAAGAAAACGAGTTCAGACAGATGGAATTAAAATAGTGATAACAGGCTTTAAATATCTCGACAAAGGATATTATATATTGAATTACAGCATTGGATCCGTTTTTTTATTATTATATTATTGAGTTTATTATTAGTTAATTATATTATTATTTATTTATATTGATTTTAGTATTATTTATTATTGATTATTATTATTGATTAAATTATATTATTTATTATTTGATTTATGTTGATTATTTATTATTATTATTAATTATTGTATTTATTTCAAATGAGTAATTTTTTACCATTTTCGTCCCATTGGGGTAGTATATACAACTTGTGGCGACTATGTTCTTGAATAGTTCGCAGGATAACTACAGAGCATCTATGCCTGCCCTACAACTATAGAGAAATACATAACTACGTAGCGATCTTATATAATGAATTGATTGTGATATGTATTCATAAACGTGGGAAGAATATAAAATATATCATTATTATATTCCGGAGTATATATATTTTATAAACATCATTCTCTTATAAACAATTTAAACGCATAATATCGACATTCTTATAAATAGAAGTAAGATTAAAAAGCGATTTTTCCAGATCCAGAATGGAATCAATAATCAACCTATAATATCAAAGCATCATTAGCTAAATGTTTTACACTTGCTTTCTACGAATATAAAAGAAGGAAGAATCTCTTTATAATACTATTTATCAACACTCTAATTGTTATAACGTATTGGTATCGTTAGACCCGTGAATCGACCACTTGAGTAAAAGCTTGACAGAAATACACCTAAATAGGTAGCTCTTGTTTTCGTACATTGAATACACGCATGTGCTACTTCTTCCTAGCGAAAAAGACAATATAGCGGAAAGAATGGATGGGGTGACCCAATACGACAACAATCTTTTCTTAATGAGGATGTTTAACACTCTCTCAGAGTTGTTAATAATGCAATGCGAATTTCGTCCCAATATACTACATGGCGAACAATCACCGTAACACAATTAAAATCTTCGCGACTCTTTCCTGTTTTTCCCCCCAAAAAAATCAAATACGTTCGAAGATTTTAAGAAATTAAGCGTTTTACTATATAATAATAAAAGGAACCCGTTTTATTACTCCGTAATCCTGTTTCGCGTCTTTGGGTTCTTACGTGCGACTCTTTGCCCTCAGCTTATTAATTAATCGATAAGAAATCTGCAAGTCATAAAGCTCGAACAATCCTGAGAAAATTCTAATATACATCGATTTTTCTGCCCCTCATCCCGAGATAACAATTTGTGCCTCGACGAAAGCTCGCGTAACTAAAACTCAGCCTCTCTGCGACATGAGAAATGATAGCGTACGTAAAAAGTGTAAGAGAGAGTGGATTACTTTTGAAAAAACAATTAGTCTAGATTTAAGAGTCTATCTCCGTACACACTGGTGTGAGGTAATCTATTTTAGATTTAGAGGTATTGTTTATGTGACAATCATAGGATATATTGGTGAGATGAATTGTTTTATAGAATGTAAAACTCTAGTTGACTAAGATTATTTCGCTAGATAGGCAATCAGTTGAATTCAAGACGTTTGACAATATTATAGAAAATTTTAATATTAAATAAAAAATGAATTTTAAAAACATTCTTTCGTTTTGTTTTATACGTTTTTTTTAATTAAAAATCGTGTCTATTACTTGCTTTTTCGTAATTAGAGACGTATATATTCGAAACACGATGGCTGTGGCTTCACACGTTAATTACAACAAAAACCTCAAGCTATCCACGGTTTATAAGAAAAGTAATGTTCACTTCTGATAACACGGCGTGTTCGTATATTACCCTAAGAACTGATTAATACTACGAGATGTCTTAGACTGCCTTATAATTGACTCGTTCTCGGCAGAAACATCAATATACCATGTTTTTAACGGTATCATAGGATAAACACGAATGCGACATATATGGAGTGTTTTTGAGAATCAAGGCGATGAGTATCGTGATAAATCTATCTGTAACTCGATATATAATTAACGCGTTTTCTTGATACTGCCATTCAGAAAAACTCGAGTATATTTCAACCCAATTAATTTGGCTCTATAACACAGATCGAGTTCTATAGACTGCAACTAATAAATGTCCGTATGAGTGTCTTGTTAAGTTAGTAAAACGTACTTAAATAAACCTGTCATAACTATATATCAAATAGAAGCAATAGATAAAATAAATTTTAGATCACTTGATAATTTTTTTGTCAGGAGACGAGAGTATTTTTCGGGAGGAGAATTTCGATTAATACCTAGTTTGAGGACTACTATTTATGTGAAGCACTACGAATGACTTCGTTTATTCATACCTTCTTTAGTAAGTAGAGTCCCCATGTGCCTATTTCACTTACCCTCTTTAGGAATACGACACTAAAGCAGTGAATTGGTGGGCCTTCGAGGGAACCGCCGAGCCTCGTGATTTCTTTCCACTGCGAAAAGGGATCTTTCTCTTGGGGCACTGTGAAACGTTACTGATGTTCCTTATTAAATTCGAAACGAATATAAATGGAGTGTAGCTTTATATGTAGTATCACAGGCATAGATTATAAGCAAAATATTTAGTGTAATTTTCAAATTTGCTAAAACAAATGTATGCGAGATGTCTTGAGATCGGGCTCCGTAATTTGCCAACTATAACACGCAATGCGTGAGGGTTACGCTTTGCCTTCGAGCGCTCTAGATTGCTGGAGAAAGGGGTTGTAGAAAAAAATGGGCAGTCAAATATGTAATGAGGAAGTCGAAGGAGATATATCACGGAACTAACCTTTTTCGGGTCGCTGCCGCTACGCTATCGTATTACGCTCGTGTTTTTACTCCAGGCAGAAAAATCTGAACCATAAAAATGGTTAATTTTTATATCGAAAAATTCGCGAGAATATTAGGCCGGAACAGGGGATCACTCAATTATGCTTTTGTAGTCCTGATTAATATAGCAACTGTAGAATAAGGCGCAATAATCGGCACAGAGTGGTACAAAACCTTAAACCATACTTGACTTAGGCGCCTCGCTATGTTCGCATGGTTACTTGGCGATAGAAACCATCGATCCGAAAAGTGTAGAGATAGAAAAAGAGAATCGATGAAAACTAGGCACGAAAAACTGGCGATGTCTCTATATATCTCCAACATGAGTAACAAAAAATATAAATAAAATATTTCATTATTTTCGTTATAGAAGTGGAAACTTATACGTATTTGAGTAAATGAGATCAATTACCCTTGTAAATAAGTCAATATAATAAAAACACGATAATGCTTTAAGATTTCTTTTAAAGTGGAAGTGAGTAAAAATATATTAAATAATTGTCATTTGATAAAAGAATATTGCAATTTTAGTAAAATAACATTAAATTTTAAAATGCAGGACTGCAGATATATGAGAGCTACATTAAAAAATACTAATTAAATTATTATAAGAAATCTACGATTAAATTGTTCGTAGAAATCTAAAATTTTTCCCTGAGTTTCTAAGCCGGAACTTGACTCCTATCCCACTTGTCACCCGGATGATGAAAAAATCTTGTAAGTGAGAGTTAATATCCGAAATGTCATTTCTTCGCACAGAAAATATCGTTGAACCACATATATATTTGGTAAATAATTATTACGACTCGAATGTGTACGATGTAACTTTTTCTCTGAGTTAGTATTAAATAAAACAAAAAATAAATATAGAATTATATATTAATTTTTAAAATAAAGGATTTTAACCAACTCTTAAATATGAAATGTATACGTGAACGCCCGAATATAAAAGATAAGAGCATCAACGTGGTAAGAAACCTATCTCCTCTACGCATTCCGGAGTCATGTGGTAAAGAAGACTTCCTTAATTCGCTCTCTAAAGAGTCTTTCACATCGCGGCAGTCAAGTTTTTCGGAAAAAAAAGTAGTTTTATTTCCGACGCACGGACCTCCATGGAAAAGCCGCTCGCAAGATTGAATGCGTATCTGCATTTGCTCTTGAGAGGCAGTTATCCCGTGGACTAAATGCAGATTCGAGAATATTTCGGCATAGCTTTTTTGTAAAAAATATCGAGATAACATTATATGTAAGTCCGCGGCACGGACGGGAATTGATCGCATCGTGAGCAGTATAGAAATTCTCCAAAGATTTGACGCAAATACACGTGCGAAAAACAGAAGCGTAAAGAAAAAAGTAGAAAAGAGCAGCTCTTTCAAGGGATTATGCGCGACTGCCGCGTTTTACCTTTTCTGGACGCGAAACGGCCGCAAGAAGGTGCCGAGAGCTATTTTCAAGAGACCTTTGCCCAATAGAATTTTAATCCCCAGAGCGATGGAAAAAAAAATTATAAAAAAAGTTAGTATTACCCTATAAACGAGCGGCCAATCCACTTTGATAGAAGAAAATGGGATGGGAATTGAATATCGGAGATAAATTATAAATCATTTGGTGGATGGATTACGCGAATCGCAATGGAAATCTTCGAGAAATGTTCTAAGTTGAGCGCCTTACGCAGATGCTCGTGTTTGCGAGCCAACGTTATGATCACAAGCCGAAGAAGAAGAAGAAAACGGCAACAACAAGAAAATGCAGGAGAAAAGAATGAAACGGCATGTCGTTATCGAGAATTGAAGAAAAAATGACCGATGAAATGGGTTCAACAAAACGTTGTTCGGTGGTGGTCCGATTTGCGATCTCAAAAAACCAATTCCCGTGTCCCGGGGTGATAGCGGTCGTCCTTGTCTCCTCTGCTCCTCCTGCTCATCGACGGCTGGTATCGGTCGTTTAGCAACACCTCCAAAGAATAAATTCTTATAGTTCTATTTTACACCAAGAAAAGATAACACCGTGGCGTCATTGTTTTTTGACGCGGTGCACGAAAGGGGAGGGAACCAACGATTTGTCCGAAAGGATTTCTTGCGTTGTTAAATTTATCGAGGAAAAAGCCCGAAACTCGAAAGACGGCATCGATTTCACGTTTTATTCGGAATTGTTAAACGACGCCAAAGATATCGGTATCCTCATCGCCGCTTATACGCACGTCCTCTCCTCGAGTAGCGGCATAAACAGCATTACGCACAAGTTCCTAAATGACAATCATATTATTTCGGGTGTCGGTCTCTTTATACGACCCGATTTAAAGAGTTTGATAGAATTAAAATTGAATCAGGGCCCTATTCGTACTCCCGAAAAATGGATGAATATAATTATGAATCACGAATTGGGGGTCCTAAGCGAATTACGCGAGATGAAACACAGCGACTTCTACGACTGGAAGGGGTTTACGAATAACCGCTGCTCCGTTGACTATGAGAGCTTTAGAAAACGCCTGGAAAATAACCGAATCGAGATCAAATTTTTGAAACAAATTCAAGTACAAAACCTATTTCCGGGCAGAGTTTTTTTTAAAATGACTCATGACGCTATGAAGCCTCTCAGGAGTCACTTTTTTATAAACAAGAAACCAGAACCCCTGTACGATCGAGAGCTACCCATCCCCGAAGACAAATTAGAAGGAATAATAAAAGACACCGATGGGCATAACGACTCAACCTTTTACAAGTCTTTGCTCGCTAAGCAACAAAATTTGCGAGATAAAGGGTCTCTTCCTTCATTCACGCGGAATAATACAGTCGCGCGTCCGTTGGAGAATCAAAAAGCTTAGCCGTAAGACTAACGCGCGAGGTGCCCGCCTAGGGAGATTCGGTGTTTTAATCTTGTAGTTAATTTTTTAAGATTTTTTAGTGTAATTTTTAATATCGAGTTTGTTAATTTTTTTTAATTCCTGTACGCAATAAAAAATATAATCTCGGTGTGTCTTTTTGTATTTCTCATCAACTTTCATGGACTTGAGCCGACCCTCGAAAGATAAAATAAGCGAGTCTGAGCTCCTCTTGAACGATTCAATTATGTATAATCCGTTTATACGAGTAGCTAAAGAAAATGATAATATAACGAATGCAAACGTATCTTTTTACGAACAAAAGCTACGCTTGAATCGATTAATTGGTTGGGTCTTGATTGTTATGTGATGTAGATGGTTCATTTGGTGTGCGTTGAGTATTATTAGTTATATGGTTGGTTGTGTATGAGATATATTGTATTTGTGGTATATTATCGGTTATTATGATGTTATATTATATTGATTAGTTACTGCAAATTCGTTGGGATTGATATTTAGGTATGGTTATTTTTTTGTTGTTATATTTTTAGGAAAACGAATGAAGGGGGTGTAGATTTTGATATATGGGTTATATATTACTAATGGTCGGTGCTGCGCGGGACCATTAGTTTGCCACTTCTTCACTATCCATGTCATCTTTGAACTATCATATATATATATTAATATAATAATATATAATATTAGAATATATAATATATATTAATTGTAATTCTTATCCTATGCATTAGATAAAAATTATTCACTGGTAAAACTAAACGTTTCTAACAAGAAAATATACAAAATTTTTATAAAGTTATTATTACAGAAGTTATTATACAGAAATCTAAAAACTAAAGTAACAATAAAAAACAAACTTTCTATCTTTCGAAGCCGGGTAACATCAGCGCGATGAGAAAAGTGTGCCATAATTGTGCATAAGTTTTTGGACGAGAAAGAAGAAATCGGAATCGATAAAGGAACATATGAAATAGGAATTTTACATTTCAAAGTTGTTAAATAATTTATCCGCGTAATATATATTTACTTTCCTTAAAGTCACAAAGAAAATGAATTTATATTAAAGACGAAAAAAGTTCAGAAGTTTTAAGGCGTATCGATGGTTCGACGATCGGGGTTCGAAGACGTTTCGTGCGAAGAAACGTAAGTGACCGTACATGCTGCAATTCTAATTTTTGAGGATTGTTTTGACGTTCTAAGCGAAACTCGCGACGAAGCATATCAAATTAGCGAAATAAAAGAAAAGTAAATAAAATAAAAACACGTTTGACGGAAAATTTATTATTTCTCTCTACCCTAAAATGATTTATTGTAATATTTTTTTAAAGACTGTCGTCGCACACTCTTTCCAAATAAAATTTGTAATGATATGGATATCGAAGCAAATACCGTATATGGTGGTATCATCATTTTAACTCTAGAATGTGAAACGTTTCCTTCGAAGATTGAAGCGCATAGCTCCTCTTCCATTATTTGCGTGTCCAACACTGAACGTGAAGAAAAAGATTTTTCAACTTTGTCAAAAATAAAGTTCTATGAATAACAATTCTTCGTGGAACCAGTAATGAACATGAATGGTGGACAAGGCTTTTGTCTCAAAAATGAGAATGAAGAACTGAAAATGGATATAATACTAAACTCTATGAAGTATTTGAAACCCGACACGGATGACCTGTCGAATGTTCAGGATTTTACCGAATTCCGTGCCAAACCAAATTCTTCTATTACTGCAATACTTCTATTACAAATAGAAGAATCGAATCAATTAGTAAAATTGAAATACAGTCAAAATCCTTTTTAGGATTCTCGGAGATACATAATAGTCCATAAACCTCTGGACAGGGTCAAATATACCGGGAGAATATCGTTTGAGTTGGCCGACATGAGTCTCCTAGAAAATAAATCAAAGTTAAGGGTGTTTCTGAGAGATAAATCTGCCAACGATTTTAAGATTTTGCAACTACATGGAAAAAAAATGTTGAAGACAAAATTAAGTGTCTTTGTTTTGCTGAGCGCGACAATTCCTTGTTCTGTATGAAGATAAGGTTCTCTTTTTTTGTTCGATCGTAACAACACGGGTTATTGCGCGATTAAGAAAGAAGATTGAGTTTTTTTTGGCATTCTTACTCTTCTTCCCTTTCTCTATCTCACTACCCGATTGAGGATGAAATCGAGCTGCTGTTATTCGGTTTAAGTGGGAACGAGTATTTAATTTACAGAATACAACACCCTGAATGGGTATTGTTGTTGGAGATGTTTGTGTACATACACCACCAAAGTAAATTTTTACTACGGAAAATGCATCTTTAAAAACATTTTAGAGAGATCCGACGTAGTCGGACTCATTCGTGCTTATGATCACTGTATTGGCTATTTGCCAATTTTCTGTTATTTTAACATCATTCAAAAAGGCGGGTGAGTTTCTTGGTCTTCATCCCACTAAAAAATTGGTCAATTTTACTGGAGTAAGGTTAAACAGAACTGATTCAGAAATGCTTGCTTTATAGAGGAGATAAGCATTATTTATTTTTCCAAAAAGATATACAGGGTAAAAGGAAACAGCCTGACTATTGAAAGTGCGTTAATCTCGACCTCTCGTTATCTTTGGAATGTATGCGCGTTAACAAAAAACACGAAAGACAAATGATCTTAAAAAACACTACAATACATCTGAAATTGATTAAATAAGTCCGGTTACAAACGACAAGGAATGAAGGAGTAAATATATATAGTATATGTATATTATATATAAATATATAATTATAATATATATATATTATAGTATAATATATAGTATAATATATATAATAATAATTTAAGATATATATATATATAATATAATATATAATATAAATATATATATATAAATATATAGGTTATTTAATGTATATAGTAGTATGGTAGTATGTATATAGATTAGTATATAAATGAAAATATTATATATATATAATTATATATATATATATATATAGTATAGTATAAATATATATAATAATTATATATATAATTAATATTATATTTATAATATAAAATATTAAAATATATAAAATATAAAAATTCAAATATATTATATTAAAAACGAATAAAATTAAACAATTCCCAAAAATTGGGAATCAGCGTCGTAATATGTTTTCTGAGGGGGTCCTTGAGTGCACATAATTCTGCACCGCCATGGGGCGAACCTCTTTGGGGGGAATATCGGCGATGGCGATAATGTGATTCATCCTCGGCGTCCCTGAACGTCCTGTAACCCGAGTATTCGTCAAGGTTTCGATCCGATCCCCTACCAATTTCTCTTCTCCACCCATTGTACCTATAAGATTCGTCTATATGTCCCGATTTCCAATATCCATTTTTATTATCGTTGCTGTTATGATGCCGATGATACGTGGATCGGTTCTCGATCACTGGAGGGACTGCGCACGGCGATCTTCTATCCCTGTAAGGATCGCCGCTACTGCTGCACCTTTCACCGACATTCTTCGCGGATGAAGGCTTTTTGAATAATGTGTGAATCGCGTATGGTGAAGCTCTGCCGCTGCTGCTCTTAATATTCTTGTAGAAAGTACGATTAGGGCACTTATCGGAAGATCTTTGGCTCAAACGCGGGATTTTGAAAGTTGATAGTGAAGAGGCGTTGTCGCGAGGCTCGCTGTAATCGATAGCGCGACTTCCGGACGGTTCTCTTTCGACCGATAGGGAATGCGCACGCCTCGAATTTCTGTCTTTTTGGCTCGAAGAAGAATTAATGCTCGATGAGCGCTTTTTCCTATCGCTTTTTCCCATTGGGACTCGAGTGGAACCGTATTCCTTTTCTTTCGATGGTTTATTTTTCTCGGAGATTGAGGGGTGGTTCGACTCGTTCTTCGAAGGTAGTCGAGATGTACGTGACGTGGAAAGATTCGATGGTGAAGAAACGGCGATTTTTTTATCTTTGCTGGTATCAAATTTGCTTTCTTCAACATTGTTGTTGTCATTGGTCGACGATTCCACAACCTTCGCCTCTTCGGATTTGCGTTCTTTTTTAGGTTTACTTTTTTTTTCCTTACACTTGTTGCTCTCGACGCTCGTTTCTTCCTCGTCGCTGCTACTGCTACTGCTACTGCTGCCACTGTTGCTGCTACTGTCGCTATCGCTACTGCTATCGCTGTCGCTACTGCTACCACTGCTGCCGCTGCTACTGCCGTTGCCGCTGCTTCCTTCGGCATCGCTCTTATCATTTGTAAAATGGACTTTTTTACTTTTTGTCGATGAATTTTTCTTTACCTTTTTGAGAGACTTCTTGGAAGGATTGGCTAACGACGACGTTTTCCTTTTTCCGGGTGGTGATTCGCTGCTTTGTTCTGTTATGGGTTTTCCTAAAGCGGCAGACCATAAATCATCTTCGGAGGGGGTGGGGGCAGTTCTTTCGAGGTTAGAAGGGGTAGTGCGAGGCTCGATTAAAATTGGAATGACTGTGGGGTATGATGAATTCGCAGTGGCAGTCGCGTTGCCATTGCCAGTGACAGTCACTGTGGCGTTAAGAGTGGTGGCTGTGGCGGAATGCGCGTTGATATTTTGAGCTTGCCCGCCGAATTCTTGAATTTTTTTTTCACTCTTAGATTCTCGCTCGTTCGTTCGAACGAGGTATATGAGTTCTTTCAACAAATTTTCTATATTAGTCACTCTTAAGTCCAAAAGACTCGCCGATCTTATATCTTCCTCCAAAAATTGCGGACGCTGAGGGTTGTATTTCTTCACGTCGCCATCGTCAGAGGCTCCGTGAAAAGGAGGCGGTGAGATCGATTCAGCGCTACCTTTATCCGTCACCATTTTTTCCGCACCAGAGACACTTTCATTCGATTTGTCTTCGGGGTGGATCACCTTTTCTTTAATTTTGACGACGTCACAATACGAAGGCGGTGGAGAAGTAGACTTCGATTCTTTCGTATCCGAGATCTCGGCTAATTTTTTCAACGGATCTCGGGAGCCGCTCGCCTTCTCGACTAAGTCCGGAATGGAGGGTGGTGGTATCGAGACGTCATGGAGCTTTTTTAGACTGGGATCCGCCAGCTCGCTTAACTCTGCGCCGACACCAGGCGAGCTTCTTTGTATGGAATCTCGGTAAAAAACTGATTTCGCACCGGCTTTCCTCGATCTTCTTACGCGACGTTGGTCGCTCCTGTGTTTCACCCCGAATGAGAGGATTTTGCCAAAAAGTTTATTGGTGCATCTGCGATGATTCGTTTCGCCGTGAGCGTGATTACTACTTCCAGACTCGAGTTTTTGGATCGTCGTTTCCGTTAAGGACGATTTGATTTCTTCTTCGTTCATCGTCGATGGCACATTCCTCGTATCTAAAAAAAATATAAGAATGAAGGAGATAATTAGTCGAGTAATTATTAACGAATCGCTAAAAAATTAAAATGATTTCATTTTAATCGCATTTTCGTCGATTTATTCAGTCCCCAGTACTCTTAAATTCTTTGTAAAAGGCGTTAGGCCACCAAATTACGAGAAACGACAAGGACATTATACGAAAAGAAGATGGAAAAAAATCGTAATTACTAAATTATTATTTGACGATAAATTATCTATTCTATATATTACTAGTAATTTTAAACATTCCATTTTCCGTCCACCATATGTGGCCGTTTGGTAAATGATGTTATTTTATGAATTAAAAGTTGTGTTTAAATAAAATATTTTTACCTTTTTATCTTTATTAAAAAAAATTAAAAAAGTTTAATATATTTCAAAAAAATTACATTAATAAATGTTCGAGTGAAAATCAGTTACCTCGTTCTCGAAATATATGAGTGGCTCGATAGCGGAGAAATACGACGCGACTGTGACACAGACGAATACTTCCAAAGGGATCTAAAAAAAAGGAAAATCAATTTTTATTCACTCAGAGTTTATGGGCTAAAATAATTTTTGTGAAACAATTTCTTCTCATTTTTTTGACAAATTTATTTTAAAATAATTCTTTAAAAATTATTACGGAAAATTGATTAATAACAACAATAAAAATACTTTTTCACAAATATTTATTTTTAAAAAGTAAAATTCGTTTTCTCAACTCGTAAAATGATATAATTTATATTTGGGAAACTAATATTTAAATAAATTAAAACCATCTCACCTGATAATATTATAAATGGGAAGTGGGTGGGATTACTCCTCCGATCAGTCTAATCTTCGCCGAGAATGAGAACAATGGCACCGCGATAGTGGCTTCCAAAGAAAATATCGTCACCTAGCGCTCGAAGGAACAGCACGAAAAATCACGGTCTTGAACAGAAGAGGAGGTATCCGCACTCGCCTTGACACTGTCGATAACTGATGGCACCGATGGCTCACTCCCTCTTTTATACTATTTAAATGCCGATGTCAGCAAATTTTAGAGCGCGATATTACGTGTCACTCACAGGTGTGCGTAAAAAAATAAATATTATTATTTATTTTTTTAAAAGAAAATACCTACAATAATCATCAAAAAATAAACAAATGAATTTTTAATTTTGCCACAAAACAATTTTTGGCATAAAAAAATGTTATATATACATATCCATTTTTATTATCTATTTGCGCATAAAAATAAGAAACAAGTGCTCATCAAAACTGAAAAAAAGGATGCAAACAAATGTTAAAAAGTAAATTGAAAAATGTCGCTAAATTACTTAATCATAGGGCCCGGTAGCTAGCTAGCTAAGCATTTCACTCACCACTTTTATCACCGGTTTGAGATTAGAAATGAAAAAAAAACCTATGAAAAACAGACGCTTTTCTAAGTTATTCGAACAAAACATCAAAAAATATGTAATAAAAAACCCAGCGAAATAATTAGCGAAAAAGATTTGAGTCGATTGGATAATAAACCAATTATGTTTTTTTTTTATTTTTTATAGTAGTAATTTGAAAATATTTTCACGATATAAGTTGTACAGGTTTGCCACTTACTGGATATATATATTATATATATATGAGGTCAATATAAATTATAAATATAGTAATAAACCGGGATAAAATAAATTTAGGAGATATAATATAGGGGAATTTATAACTTACAAAATCTCAATAGGTAAAAAAAAAAAATAATGACATATAAAACAAAAAGGTGAGGTTATTTATTTATAGATATTGTATGTATTATTTATGACCTTCGTTTTTATTTCATTATTATTCCTCAGTACAAGAGGAAAAAATACAGTCCAAATATAAAAAGGGGGGGGGAGGTACAGTAGCAAGCGAGCAATTGAGTGAACAAACCTGAATCGAGAGAGTGGGCGAGTTTCGATGAACCCCAACCAAGTAATTGGGCGTCATTTGCACTCCTCACTGGCTTTAAATTAGGTGCCTTCCTATTCCCGTCAACTGCTGCATATAACGGAGAAACATCACTAAACTAATTGAAAGTGTAACGCCAAGTAAAATCACGAAATACACTCCATATAATGAATCTTGGAATTAGGTATTCCCACTTTCGTCTTGTGCTGGGTTCGCGCTTCGATGCTACGTTGAATTTTTTAAATTACCGAAAAATAAAACTGCATTCACATTTTCACAAATGGATGTGAGAATCCGCAATAATTTAATCGTTTGTGAATCGAAACGGGATCATGATTGGGGGTTATCCTCTAGTCGTATGGGTCGAGTAGTTGAGAGCTTTGTTATTTTTTGTTTTTTAAATGTACACTCGACGAAGACGGCGTTTCGTATTTGAGAGAGAGCAACACAGTATTAAGAGTACGATATATTTTTTGGAATACAACATTTTTAGGTGAATGAGAATTTTTTTTTTAAAGATCGTATGTTTCTTTAATATAATGAGATATTCTTGGATACCCCCAACCAACCACGGACCAGTTGGGGAAGAAGAAAGAGAGTTGGCAACCATAGGTCAATACAGTTAGAAACGTCCAATCGAAATGTTAGTTTTCTTTGTCCAGATGATTTAAATAACGAATAAAAGATACAGTATTTTTATGATGTTTTTGACAAAATTATCTCACTATACTTCAGATCGTTGAAATGATAGATAATAATTTTATAATATATATGGTCAGTCTAAATCTTGGCTCAAATATTTCGATTTTGAAAAATATAACGTTGAGCTTTGCGTATAATTGTAATTGAACATGTATTCTGTTTTCTATGTGGGCAAAGCGACATAAAACAGTTAATAAACAATTTAATTCAGCTAGATAATAAAGAATTCAGCTTATATAAACAAAAATCGAAAAATGAGAAGTAACGAAAATCAAGCAGCTCGCGACTAGATATAAAAGTCGAGAGCCAAAAAACGAGCGGTTTGTAAACGCAAATAGACCATCTTATTGGACCATGATACGCATCTATAACTAGAGGCTAAAGTTTTGTTACGCGGGCATGAAATTTATATTTAAAAGAGATATAATAATATGTATATCAACGGAATTTAATTTATCGTTATCATGAACAAATATACAAAGATAAACAATTAATCTTAAACTTTCTTTTACCTCAAACGAGAATTTATTAGAACTAATAAAAAAAAATGAGAATGAAAGTCACGGATATTTTAGAAATAATGAAATAATAGTGTTATAATCTTACGTTTTTCATTATATATAATAAGAAAGAACAGCTTTAAAGGGATTTATCCAATCTATCAATATAAGAATATAATAGAACGCTAACTGTAAAATAAAAGAGAGGACAATAGAACTACTAAAAATAATAACAATGTTAGCCTAAATCCACCGTGATGTTTTTGTTTATCTTTGGTGGATAAAAATTTCAAAAGGAGGAACAATTATATATTAAATTTTTGGCACAAAAAACTAATAAAAATAAGGGAAAGATGATTTTTTTATGTTCGCACAACACAACAATATAATCCGACAAAGGGGGGGGGAGAGCACTAGTTTTTTTTCGGGAAAATTATATGAAACTCTTAGTCCAGGAACCACAATATGAATACCAACCGCAAACTAATGATGTAAGTACCATGAGTGTATCTCAACTACCAGCGCGTATTATATTGTTTATAAAACGATATCATCCAATTATAATCTCTGAGTAATATTATGAGAAGTTTTCGTGTATTTCTACCACTCTCAAAAAAAATACAACAAAACTTTCTCTATACTAGTGCAGGTTAACGCATCCACAGTCACGACAAAAAGGTTTAGAAAAAAAAAGCCTGTCTATTATGCAATACTTAAATTACTCCGAGGATTTATTATATTAAAATTCCGGAATACCTATAATATCTTTTTAATAATTAGGGAACTATATTTAGTATTATATAAATTTAATTGAGACTCATTTAAACACCATTAATAAAAAATAGGCACTAAATAAAATTAACAGAGAGACACGAATTACTACTGGGTGAATTTTATTAAAGAAAAAATAGTATAAAAAAAATTAATTAATATTTATGTGTTCATAAGTCGATAAATGATCAAGTTCAAATCTATACAATTTAGTTAATGACCTTACTGACAAAGGGAGGCATGCTAGATTTACGGCCTAAAATTCCGTAGTTTGTTTTTAATCTCTGGTGAAAAAAAATATAATCTAAAAGAGAGGGAATCATTAATTTAAATTTTTGGCACAAACCCATAATATAGGGAACGATTTTTTGTACCAACCCACCACCTAATTGAATATAGAATCAAAATTTAGATAGAGAACACAAAACTGTCATAATAAAATCGTCACCGAAGGGCACTGTTTACCTGGTAAATTTTTAAATATCGAAGAAAAAAAAATGAAGTACAATGCAGTAAAAAAATGCCAATTTATCTATCTATCAATATAATCGTTATTACACTACTGTAAGGAGGCATGCTAATTTACGGCCTAAACGAGGCCTATTACGAAAAAATTTTGTTTTTTTTTATATATCTGGTGGAATAAATATTCTACACGAAAAAACTTATAATTGATTATATGATTTTGGCACAACATTAAAACAAAAGCATAATAAAAGGAGAGAACGATATTTTTTGTATAACACCAACTACCTTACGCAAAGGGGAAACACTTATAGAGAATATTTTTCATTATACTCTGGTAAATTTTTGAAACTTGATCACTAACAGGTACTCCTCATTAGTTTTGCGGGGCGTACAAGGGGGTTCCTAGGTGACAATATCAAAATTTCTTCGAGGAAAAAAAAACCTAAGTAGTTTCCCCCATTATGCGTAATTTAGTAGTGTGAATCAAAAAATTCGTATCACATTTATATAACTTGAGGAGTTTGAGTGAGCCAAAAATATACAAAATTGATTTTTTACCTATAATATTAGAAAATATTAATTCACCAGATATATAAAAACATACAAAAACTCAACGGAATTTAGGCCGTAAACTAGTCATGCCTCCTTACAGAGTAGGATAATAACTAATGAATAGATTAAGAAATGATATATTTATTCTGCATGACACATTTTTTATTATTCTTCGAAATATTTAAAAATTACCAGGTAAAAAACGTTCACTTACGGTGCGATATTTTTATGCGTATGATGAGCACAAATTTGATCCTATATACTTAGGTGGTGGGACAAATAAAATACTGTTCCCTAATAAATTTATAGAGATTATATGATGCCAAAAATAATTATATTACTATTAAGTTCACTATATTAGAAATTTTTCATCTCACCAGAGATAAAAACAAACTCAACGGAATAATATATTGAAGACACAAGAAAACTAGAAGTGACAACAATCCTTGCAGTAAGTCATAACATAATTGATATTAGATTGAAACTTGCATTTACGAGCATGACAATTAAATTTATCCTATTATATTTCACACACGATTTTTTAAAATTCACATGCAGGATAAAACGTTCACTTATAGTGCCATTAATTTAATATGAGTTTTGGCAACAAATTTTATCTTTTAATGTTCGCACTTTAATTATAATTAGAATATAAAGACACCGGAAATTGTCCCGGTAAATGATACCTATTGAGACAAGGACACTTCTTTATTATTCAAAACCTGCGACTAAAGGGAAGAGACGAATAACGAGAGAACACTAGAAAGAGAAATTGTTTTTTTTCGGGGGAGAAACCGAAAACTTCAATAACTCAGGAATAATTTGAGATATCGTAAAACTAAAATCAGTTGTAGGGTCCTCTAGTACTCCTCAATAGCTTGCCCTTTGCGTAAGGTGGTGGAACAAAAAACTGTTTCCTTGGACAAGTTTCAAAATTTCCCGAAAAAAAACTACAGTGCCCCTCTTCACCCACCTCTTTGCCGTAAGGTACGGTGGAACAAAAAATCATCGTTCCTTATTATTAAGTTTTGTGCCAAAATTATAATTAATTGTTCCCTTTGAAATTTTTTCCACCAAAGATAACAAAAACACACGGGATTTAGGCTGTAAACTAGCATGCCTCCTTACAGTAGGTCATAACTAATTGATAGATTGAAATCGCATTTACGTATGACCATTATTTATCGATAAAATAGATTATAATAATTTATTCATTATTCTAAAATATCCGCTGACTTTCATTCAGTTCTAATAAATTTCTCGTTGAAGTGAAGAAATTTAAATAATTGATTTTCAATATTTGTTTCTTGGAAACGATAAATTAAAATTCCGATGAACGTTAACACCTTTAAATAAAATAAGCCCGCGTAACAATTTTAGCTCAGTTTTTGCGTATTCAGGCCAAAAGATGGCATTCGTCAAACCGCTCGTTTTGGCTCTCGCTTTTTATCTATCGCGAGCTGCTGATTCGACCATCGATTGGAATAGCGATATTCTAGCGAAAAATGTATACTGAGTCGCTTTGCAACATAGAAACGAATACATTTTCTTCAATTATACGCAAAGCTCAACGTTATATTTTTCAAAATCGAAATATTGCCAAGATTTAGACGACCTTTTTATTATACTACATTCCGTCGAAGTAGGAGAAATTTGCAAACACAACGATCTTTATTCGTTCACTGGCAAAAGACTAACTTTTCCGAAGGACGTTCAACTATTGACCTAGGCCAATTTTTTTTCCCAACATCCTTTTTTGTATAAGAATATTATTATATTAAAGTACGATCTTAAAAAAAATTCTCATTCCCTAAATGTTGTATTCCAATATACTTCTAATACGGCAAAAACGAACGCGTCTTCGTCGTTACATTTTAAAAACAATAACAAAGCTCTCAACCTATCGACCCATACGATAGAGGATAAAATCATGATCCCGTTCGATTCACAAACGATAAATTATTGCGGATTTTACATATTTGGAAAATGTGATCATATTTTCTGTAATAAAAATTCAACAGTAGCAATCGAAGGAGAACAAGAACAAGACGAAAGTGGAACCTCATTCCAAGATTACATTATTGTAATATTTTTGTGTTTACTTGGCGTCCTTTCATTAGTTTTAGTGATGTTCTCCGTTATATGTCAGCAGTTGACGAGAAGGGGCACCTATTAACCTAATCAATACGCCCAAAATTTTGGTTTCTCGAAATAGCCAAATCGATCAGTCCAAAACTTCTCCGCTACTTTAAATTATATATATATATATATATATATATATATATATATATATATATATATATATATATATATATATATATATATATTTATTATATATAATATATATATATATATATTATATATATATTATAATAATATATATTATATAATAATATATATATATATATATATATATTATATATATAATATATTATAATATTTATTAATATTTTTTAAAAACAATCATAATATATTCGCTTGGGTTTTTTTATTACATATTTTTTGATGTTTTGTTCGAATAACTTAGAAAAGCGTCTGTTTTTCATAGGTTTTTTTTTCATTTCTAATCTCAAACCGGTGATAAAAGTGGTGAGTGAAATGCTTAGCTAGCTAGCTACCGGGCCCTATGATTAAGTAATTTAGCGACATTTTTCAATTTACTTTTTAACATTTGTTTGCATCCTTTTTTTCAGTTTTGATGAGCACTTGTTTCTTATTTTTATGCGCAAATAGATAATAAAAATGGATATGTATATATAACATTTTTTTATGCCAAAAATTGTTTTGTGGCAAAATTAAAAATTCATTTGTTTATTTTTTGATGATTATTGTAGGTATTTTCTTTTAAAAAAATAAATAATAATATTTATTTTTTTACGCACACCTGTGAGTGACACGTAATATCGCGCTCTAAAATTTGCTGACATCGGCATTTAAATAGTATAAAAGAGGGAGTGAGCCATCGGTGCCATCAGTTATCGACAGTGTCAAGGCGAGTGCGGATACCTCCTCTTCTGTTCAAGACCGTGATTTTTCGTGCTGTTCCTTCGAGCGCTAGGTGACGATATTTTCTTTGGAAGCCACTATCGCGGTGCCATTGTTCTCATTCTCGGCGAAGATTAGACTGATCGGAGGAGTAATCCCACCCACTTCCCATTTATAATATTATCAGGTGAGATGGTTTTAATTTATTTAAATATTAGTTTCCCAAATATAAATTATATCATTTTACGAGTTGAGAAAACGAATTTTACTTTTTAAAAATAAATATTTGTGAAAAAGTATTTTTATTGTTGTTATTAATCAATTTTCCGTAATAATTTTTAAAGAATTATTTTAAAATAAATTTGTCAAAAAAATGAGAAGAAATTGTTTCACAAAAATTATTTTAGCCCATAAACTCTGAGTGAATAAAAATTGATTTTCCTTTTTTTTAGATCCCTTTGGAAGTATTCGTCTGTGTCACAGTCGCGTCGTATTTCTCCGCTATCGAGCCACTCATATATTTCGAGAACGAGGTAACTGATTTTCACTCGAACATTTATTAATGTAATTTTTTTGAAATATATTAAACTTTTTTAATTTTTTTTAATAAAGATAAAAAGGTAAAAATATTTTATTTAAACACAACTTTTAATTCATAAAATAACATCATTTACCAAACGGCCACATATGGTGGACGGAAAATGGAATGTTTAAAATTACTAGTAATATATAGAATAGATAATTTATCGTCAAATAATAATTTAGTAATTACGATTTTTTTCCATCTTCTTTTCGTATAATGTCCTTGTCGTTTCTCGTAATTTGGTGGCCTAACGCCTTTTACAAAGAATTTAAGAGTACTGGGGACTGAATAAATCGACGAAAATGCGATTAAAATGAAATCATTTTAATTTTTTAGCGATTCGTTAATAATTACTCGACTAATTATCTCCTTCATTCTTATATTTTTTTTAGATACGAGGAATGTGCCATCGACGATGAACGAAGAAGAAATCAAATCGTCCTTAACGGAAACGACGATCCAAAAACTCGAGTCTGGAAGTAGTAATCACGCTCACGGCGAAACGAATCATCGCAGATGCACCAATAAACTTTTTGGCAAAATCCTCTCATTCGGGGTGAAACACAGGAGCGACCAACGTCGCGTAAGAAGATCGAGGAAAGCCGGTGCGAAATCAGTTTTTTACCGAGATTCCATACAAAGAAGCTCGCCTGGTGTCGGCGCAGAGTTAAGCGAGCTGGCGGATCCCAGTCTAAAAAAGCTCCATGACGTCTCGATACCACCACCCTCCATTCCGGACTTAGTCGAGAAGGCGAGCGGCTCCCGAGATCCGTTGAAAAAATTAGCCGAGATCTCGGATACGAAAGAATCGAAGTCTACTTCTCCACCGCCTTCGTATTGTGACGTCGTCAAAATTAAAGAAAAGGTGATCCACCCCGAAGACAAATCGAATGAAAGTGTCTCTGGTGCGGAAAAAATGGTGACGGATAAAGGTAGCGCTGAATCGATCTCACCGCCTCCTTTTCACGGAGCCTCTGACGATGGCGACGTGAAGAAATACAACCCTCAGCGTCCGCAATTTTTGGAGGAAGATATAAGATCGGCGAGTCTTTTGGACTTAAGAGTGACTAATATAGAAAATTTGTTGAAAGAACTCATATACCTCGTTCGAACGAACGAGCGAGAATCTAAGAGTGAAAAAAAAATTCAAGAATTCGGCGGGCAAGCTCAAAATATCAACGCGCATTCCGCCACAGCCACCACTCTTAACGCCACAGTGACTGTCACTGGCAATGGCAACGCGACTGCCACTGCGAATTCATCATACCCCACAGTCATTCCAATTTTAATCGAGCCTCGCACTACCCCTTCTAACCTCGAAAGAACTGCCCCCACCCCCTCCGAAGATGATTTATGGTCTGCCGCTTTAGGAAAACCCATAACAGAACAAAGCAGCGAATCACCACCCGGAAAAAGGAAAACGTCGTCGTTAGCCAATCCTTCCAAGAAGTCTCTCAAAAAGGTAAAGAAAAATTCATCGACAAAAAGTAAAAAAGTCCATTTTACAAATGATAAGAGCGATGCCGAAGGAAGCAGCGGCAACGGCAGTAGCAGCGGCAGCAGTGGTAGCAGTAGCGACAGCGATAGCAGTAGCGATAGCGACAGTAGCAGCAACAGTGGCAGCAGTAGCAGTAGCAGTAGCAGCGACGAGGAAGAAACGAGCGTCGAGAGCAACAAGTGTAAGGAAAAAAAAAGTAAACCTAAAAAAGAACGCAAATCCGAAGAGGCGAAGGTTGTGGAATCGTCGACCAATGACAACAACAATGTTGAAGAAAGCAAATTTGATACCAGCAAAGATAAAAAAATCGCCGTTTCTTCACCATCGAATCTTTCCACGTCACGTACATCTCGACTACCTTCGAAGAACGAGTCGAACCACCCCTCAATCTCCGAGAAAAATAAACCATCGAAAGAAAAGGAATACGGTTCCACTCGAGTCCCAATGGGAAAAAGCGATAGGAAAAAGCGCTCATCGAGCATTAATTCTTCTTCGAGCCAAAAAGACAGAAATTCGAGGCGTGCGCATTCCCTATCGGTCGAAAGAGAACCGTCCGGAAGTCGCGCTATCGATTACAGCGAGCCTCGCGACAACGCCTCTTCACTATCAACTTTCAAAATCCCGCGTTTGAGCCAAAGATCTTCCGATAAGTGCCCTAATCGTACTTTCTACAAGAATATTAAGAGCAGCAGCGGCAGAGCTTCACCATACGCGATTCACACATTATTCAAAAAGCCTTCATCCGCGAAGAATGTCGGTGAAAGGTGCAGCAGTAGCGGCGATCCTTACAGGGATAGAAGATCGCCGTGCGCAGTCCCTCCAGTGATCGAGAACCGATCCACGTATCATCGGCATCATAACAGCAACGATAATAAAAATGGATATTGGAAATCGGGACATATAGACGAATCTTATAGGTACAATGGGTGGAGAAGAGAAATTGGTAGGGGATCGGATCGAAACCTTGACGAATACTCGGGTTACAGGACGTTCAGGGACGCCGAGGATGAATCACATTATCGCCATCGCCGATATTCCCCCCAAAGAGGTTCGCCCCATGGCGGTGCAGAATTATGTGCACTCAAGGACCCCCGTCTCAGAAAATATTACGACGCTATTCCCAATTTTTAGGAATTGTTAATTTTATTCGTTTTTATATATATTTAATTTTTAATTTTATATATATTATTATATATATAAAAGTAGAGAAATGGACGGAAAGACCTTTTTTTTGTATGAAAAAGAACAGTAGTGGTGTTAAAGCACAGAGAAAAAGAAAGGAACTGCCTTCTTTTTTCCCCTCCCCCCCCCCCCTAATCCTTTTTCGAAAAAAAAAACTGATTAGTTTTGTTTAAGCACACACGATTTAGATTTTTGAGTGAAAACAAAATTGGGAAAAATTTTAAATGTAAAACAACGACCTTGTTGTGTCTAAAAGCAAATAGCACAAATTTGTTTTTTTTTATTTTTTTGGGGGGGGGGGGGGGGGGGGCCCCGGCCCCCCCCCCCCCCCCCTATATACCTACTATATATATATACCCTATATATATTATACTATATATATATATATATATATATTATCAATATAATATATATTATATAATATATATACTAATATATATATATATATATATATATACTATATATACTATATATGCATATATATATATATATATACTATATATATATTATATAATATATACTAATATATAATATATATAACATATATATTATATATATATATATATATATATATATACTATATATATATATATATATATATATATATATATAATCATATATTATTTATATATATATATATTTACTTTCAATTTGTCGTTTGTAACGGTTATTTAATAAATTTCCAGATATTAGATTTGTTTTTTAAATCATTTCCTTCGTGATTTTATTTAACCGCCGATCTTCCAAAGATAACGAGGGTCGATGTAACGCACTTTATTAGTCAGTTTTTTTTATTTTTATATATCTTTTGGAAAAATAAAATAATAAATGTTTTCTATAAAACAACTTTATTTAATTCGTTTTTAACACGCCTCCAATAAAAATTGACATTTTTTAGTGGAATGAAGACCACAAAGAAACTCACCTCGCTTTGATGATGTTAAAATAAAAGAAAAATTGGAATACGCCTACAGTGATCCATAGACGAATGAGTCCGACTACGTCGGATCTCTCTAAAATGTTTTTAAAGATGCATTTTCCGTAGTAAAAATTTACTTTGGTGGTGTATGTACACAAACATCTCCAACAACAATACCATTCAGGGTGTTGTATTGTGTAAATTAAATACTCATTCCCACTTAAACCGAATAACAGCAGTTCGATTTCATCCTCAATCGGGTAGCGAGATAGAGAAAGGGAAGAAGAGTAAGAATGCCAAAAAAAACTCAATCTTCTTTCTTAATCGCGCAATAACCCGTGTTGTTACGATCGAACAAAAAAAGAGAACCTTATCTTCATACAGAACAAGGAATTGTCGCGCTCAGCAAAACAAAGACACTTAATTTTGTCTTCAACATTTTTTTTCCATGTAGTTGCAAAATCTTAAAATCGTTGGCAGATTTATCTCTCAGAAACACCCTTAACTTTGATTTATTTTCTAGGAGACTCATGTCGGCCAACTCAAACGATATTCGCCCGGTATATTTGACCCTGTCCAGAGGTTTATGGACTATTATGTATCTCCGAGAATCCTAAAAAGGATTTTGACTGTATTTCAATTTTACTAATTGATTCGATTCTTCTATTTGTAATAGAAGTATTGCAGTAATAGAAGAATTTGGTTTGGCACGGAATTCGGTAAAATCCTGAACATTCGACAGGTCATCCGTGTCGGGTTTCAAATACTTCATAGAGTTTAGTATTATATCCATTTTCAGTTCTTCATTCTCATTTTTGAGACAAAAGCCTTGTCCACCATTCATGTTCATTACTGGTTCCACGAAGAATTGTTATTCATAGAACTTTATTTTTGACAAAGTTGAAAAATCTTTTTCTTCACGTTCAGTGTTGGACACGCAAATAATGGAAGAGGAGCTATGCGCTTCAATCTTCGAAGGAAACGTTTCACATTCTAGAGTTAAAATGATGATACCACCATATACGGTATTTGCTTCGATATCCATATCATTACAAATTTTATTTGGAAAGAGTGTGCGACGACAGTCTTTAAAAAAATATTACAATAAATCATTTTAGGGTAGAGAGAAATAATAAATTTTCCGTCAAACGTGTTTTTATTTTATTTACTTTTCTTTTATTTCGCTAATTTGATATGCTTCGTCGCGAGTTTCGCTTAGAACGTCAAAACAATCCTCAAAAATTAGAATTGCAGCATTTTCGGTCACTTACGTTTCTTCGCACGAAACGTCTTCGAACCCCGATCGTCGAACCATCGATACGCCTTTGAAGTTTTCTGAATTTTCTTCGTCTTTTTTATATCTGTTACGCCCTGGGTGACTTTAAGGAAAGTAAATATATATTACGCGGATAAATTAAATTTAACAACTGAAATGTAAATTCTCTAATTTCTATGTTCCTTATCGATTCCGATTTCCTTTTTCTCGTCCAAAAACTTTGCAAATATGGCACACTTCTCATCGCTGATGCTTACCCGAGCTTCGAAAGATAGAATATTTGTTTTTTATTGTTACTTTAGATTTTTAGATTCTGTATATTTTAATGCTTTCAAAATAAAGATTAGAAAAAATATTTATATTTCCTTTTTTTTGTAATATATATAATATATAGTATATAATATATAATTTATATATATTATATGTATAATATATATATTATAGGTATATATATATATATATGATATATATATATATATAATATATATATATAAATATATTATATCTATAGTATATATATATATATATATATATATATAATATATATATACATAATATGTAAAAATATATATCATATTATGAATATATATATATATATATTTGTATATATATAGTATAGTATTAGTATATATATATATAGTATATTATATAATATACTATATATATAATATATATCTCACGAATGAATCTTCACTAAAAGAACCAACAAATAATACGTTCAGCGATAGTTTGTTCGTAAAAAATAACGTTTGTTCGTTTTATATCATTTTTCCTTTGCTCGATAAACGGTATTACATAATATTGAATCCGTCAAAGGAGCTCGACCTCGATTTATTTATTCTCTTCGAGGGTCGGCTCAAGTCCATGAAAGTTGATGAGAAATACAAAAAGACACACCGAGATTATATTTTTTATTGCGTACAGGAATTAAAAAAAATTAACAAACTCGATATTAAAAATTACACTAAAAAATCTTAAAAAATTAACTACAAGATTAAAACACCGAATCTCCCTAGGCGGGCACCTCGCGCGTTAGTCTTACGGCTAAGCTTTTTGATTCTCCAACGGACGCGCGACTGTATTATTCCGCGTGAATGAAGGAAGAGACCCTTTATCTCGCAAATTTTGTTGCTTAGCGAGCAAAGACTTGTAAAAGGTTGAGTCGTTATGCCCATCGGTGTCTTTTATTATTCCTTCTAATTTGTCTTCGGGGATGGGTAGCTCTCGATCGTACAGGGGTTCTGGTTTCTTGTTTATAAAAAAGTGACTCCTGAGAGGCTTCATAGCGTCATGAGTCATTTTAAAAAAAACTCTGCCCGGAAATAGGTTTTGTACTTGAATTTGTTTCAAAAATTTGATCTCGATTCGGTTATTTTCCAGGCGTTTTCTAAAGCTCTCATAGTCAACGGAGCAGCGGTTATTCGTAAACCCCTTCCAGTCGTAGAAGTCGCTGTGTTTCATCTCGCGTAATTCGCTTAGGACCCCCAATTCGTGATTCATAATTATATTCATCCATTTTTCGGGAGTACGAATAGGGCCCTGATTCAATTTTAATTCTATCAAACTCTTTAAATCGGGTCGTATAAAGAGACCGACACCCGAAATAATATGATTGTCATTTAGGAACTTGTGCGTAATGCTGTTTATGCCGCTACTCGAGGAGAGGACGTGCGTATAAGCGGCGATGAGGATACCGATATCTTTGGCGTCGTTTAACAATTCCGAATAAAACGTGAAATCGATGCCGTCTTTCGAGTTCCGGGCTTTTTCCTCGATAAATTTAACAACGCAAGAAATCCTTTCGGACAAATCGTTGGTTCCCTCCCCTTCGTGCCACGCGTAAAAATGCGCGGTGTTATCTTTCTTGGTGTAAATAGAAAAACTATAAAGATTTATTTTTGGAGTGTTGCTAAACGAACCAGCCGTCGATGAGGAGGAGGAGGGGGAGGAGGATTCACCCGCCGGACACTGGATTGGTTTTTGAGATCGCAAATCGGCCACCACGAACGATTTTGTTGCCATTTCCTCGTCCATTTTTTTCATTCTCGATAACGAATGCGTTTCATTCACGTGCCTACGATATATTTCTTCCAAAGCCGTTTTCTTCTCTCCTTCGGCTGTGATAAACGCGTCGCACACGAGGCATCTGCTGTAAGGACGCTCTTGAACTCTCGAAGATTTCCATTGGTTCGCGTAATCCATCACCAATGATTTTATTTTCGATATTTCTTCCCTTTCTTTATCGTGGATGGCGCTCGTTATGGGTTTATCCGTGATATTGAAGGTTCTCTTGAAAAAGCTCCCGCAAACCTTCTTGCGGCGTTTCGCGTCGAGGTAAAACGCGGCAGCGGATTCCTTCGAAACTCTCTTTCTACTTTTTCTTCCGCTTCTGTTTTTCGCCACGTATTGCGTCAAATCGGGAATTTCTATACGCGATGCGATAAATTCCCGCCGTCGCGCTTCGTCTTCGATTTGCAAAAAAGCTTCGAAACTTTCTCGAACTGAATTAGCCGGTACTGCCTCTCGGCAATGCAGATCGCAATTCAATTCGCAGAGCGGCCTCATAGCGTCCGTCGTCGAATAAACTACTTTTTTCCGAAAAACTGACTGGCGCGAGGAGACTCAGTGAGAGTCGATTAGGAAAGTCTCTCTCTACAATGGCTCCGGAATGGAGAATAGGTTTCTTACCACCGGTGCTCGATCTTTTTATTTCGGCGTTACACGTATACAAATTTTATTTTAAAGTTTTAAAATCCTTTATTTAAAAAAATTTAATTCTTATTTATTTTTAGTTTTTATTTAAATAAACTACGAGAATAAGAAACCGACCCACGAATGGATATAAATTTACCAAAATTAAAGAACGATTTGCGAAGATAAACGAAAACTTATTCAAGTTAACTCATCCTCGGGACGGGATGAGACGTCGTTAAACAAAATAGATTTCTCGAACCCCGAAGGCGTATTAATTAAATTTATATATTTTTTAATGTAGCTCCTCATATCTGCAGTCCTGCATTAAAAATATGTTAAGGGATAACGAAATTAAATAATTAAAAAAAATTTTAAATAGTTTTTTAAACGTGTTATGGTTGTCTAAGTTAAAAATCGTTAGTTAGTTTATTGAAATAACTAGCTCATTAATAGAAATAACGAGTTCATTTATAGAAATAACTGAAAATATGTTTTAATTTTTTTATACTATGAATATTAAACATGCCATTTTTCGTGCCCTTTTTCACGACCCTTTTTCATCCTCACTCTTTTCGGGCGGTTTTCCGCCAGTAAAACTACTGCGAACGTAGCGAGCGCCAGCTAGTGGAGTGAGTACCATCGGCCCAATTATTGCCCTATTTTACAGTTGCTAATTATCGGTAAATAAAGCATCCCCCTGTTCCTGGCCATAATATTCTCCAATTTCATAATTACCTATTTTGGGCAGTTTTTCTGCCGGTAAAACCACGGCGAACGTAGCGTGCGCCAGCGAGCGAAGTTAGTTCACCGGCATTATCATTGCCCTACTTTGTTGCCCTTTTTTCATTCAGCACGCGCTCGAAGGCAAGCCCTAACGCTTGCGTTAGGGAGGAGCGTTAACATCGCTGCTTGTTACAATTAATAAATATTTTGCTTATAATCTATGCCTATATACATAGACCATTCGTTTTAATCGCGAATAAAAATAGTAACGTTTCACGGGGATCGAGAAGATCTTCGAAGGAAATTCACCGAGGTCGGGTTCCCTCGAGGCCATCACTAGCTTATAGTGTCGTTTCTAGAGGGTAAGGAAATTGACTATAACGAACTTTCGTAGATAACTAATGTATCTCGAAGGTATAATCGAAAATCCCCGAAAAATAAGTCCAAAAAAATTATCAAAGTAAAATTTTTTACGGCGTTTTTGAATTAGATCATCGAGTTATCTAACGTTCCAACGTAACGACACTCTACGGATTATTATTGCGCTTGACGATGGTTTAAGCCAAATTAAAGGGTTTCAGAACGCGTCTAATAAGAAACGCGTAATTTAACATCCGAGATTTAGCGATCCGCTATTTTCACAACCCCTATTTCGACCATTTCGTTTCCTAGAAACCGTAGGTACTGAGTTGCGAGCGTCATTAAGGCAGTCAAAATCGGAAAGCTTAGGGATAACGCCATTTTACAGAATATTCTTTCCACAGCGGGAAGCGGTTTTTTGAATAGTTGCAACCATCGTTTAATTTCTAGGCCTTTACGAAAAAAGCGGTAATAAAAACATGATTTTTAATTTAAAAAAAACGTAAAACAAATAAAACGAATGTTTTTAAGACAATTTAATTATATTAAATTTTTATAATATTGTCACAACAGTAATAGGACATTTAAAAAAATAATTAAACAATTAGTAATGTGAAACAAATTATTATGAATCAGTTACGGGAGTAGGCTCTAACAATTTTTTAAAGTCCTCCTTCCACCCTAGCATTTCGGCTATTTTTTCGCAGCTTTCGTCGCAGTTATCGATGAGGCAAAAATCGATTTTTCGCATTTTCGATTCTTCGAGCTTTTCCTCTCGATTAATTAAAAGCTGAGGGCAAGAGTCAGGCACGTTAAGAACCAAAGACGCGAAAGGATTACCGAATAAAACGGTTCCTATTATTATTAGTAAATCGCATTTCTTAAAATCTTCGACGTATTGGGATTTTTTTTGGGGTGAAACAGGAAAGTCGCAAAATAGGGCGTACGGTTTTACCATAGTATTTGGACAATCGAAACACTCTGGGATAACATCTTTGGAAATTTGCTCACCCATCCATTCTCGCGTATATTCTTTTTGGCAGGAAAGGCAATGGTTCCTTCGAAACGAACCGTGGTATTCTACGACTTTTTCTAATGGGATTCCGGTTAACGCATCCAACGTATCCACATTAAGCGTGTAATGTCGTAATAGAACTCCTTTATCGTGAAGCAGCTTAAAAAAGTAGTGAGCTGGTGTAGGTTTGAATTCGGACGGAAAAATCGCTTTTATCCTTTCATAAAAAGCTTTCGAATTAAATGTTTTAGAATGGATTTTAACGTGATCTTTCAATTCTTTGTCCTCGTCGTTTTTCTCTATATTTTGGAATGTCTCTTTAATCGGAAACAGACGGTCGAGAATTTCCCCACAAGGAGATATCCCGCGACCGGCTACCGTGATTACGTTTTTACATTTTCCGTCTTTAATAAGGGAAACCACGTCGTCGAGTGTGGTCACGGAGAGGGGGACTCTCGGAGGTTTTTCCTCCGATGGCGCGTTGTTCGTTGGAGGCGCGATTTCTTCAGACATGTCTGCTTCTGAGGTCGAGAATGATTGTGACGAGTCCGGTAGTTGCTTATATTTAGCGAGATAGCAGATTAATTATTTTTATTTATTAATTAAGGCATTATTGTAAAATAAAAATTCAATCCACATTTAATTTACAGTTCATCATCGTTTCGAATAATAGTCACGACGCATATTTTTATTTTATTTTTGACATTATATTGGAGACGTATCCTGGTTTCATTATTACCATTATCGTTATTTAGATTTTGGATGAAAAAAGAAATAATAATAAACTATTTTTGAAAATTTTATTTAATTACTTTTGTTTACGCTTTTTTTCTAAAAAAAATTATCGCAAAAGTTATCGTAACGCGAAGAGAGTTCGATTTGGCTATTGAAGTTGTTACTCGTCTCATTCACATCTGGATGATTATATATACGTTCATGCTGAATATTTGAATCCGAATCTTCTGTCTCCGTCGACTCGTCTTCGTCATTAATGTGCAATGTAGCAAAAAGGTTACATAGATCACAAATTTGGCTATTGAAGTTGTATAGAAACACTTTTGTACTTAATAATGGTATCGATTGATGCTCTTCTTTCGCTCGTCGACTTCTTTCGATTTTACTTCTCGTTTGTCCGAATAATGGTTCGGTTTGGCATCGCAACGAATAAAAAAGGAGTAAGGGAGAAGGCCCGACCAAAAGCTCGACCCATACTCTTCTTTTGATCGTTACTAATATAATATAATCCGTATCGTTACCGAAGTGGCGAAGAAAGGTGAATGGAAAGGTTATCGAAATGCGCCCGTTTAAGAATTCGTCCTTTATCTTCAATAGTCGGTCGTCGCGTTGA